>VWPU01022648.1:0-13507 GCA_013398955.1 Callaeas wilsoni | reverse complement strand
CGCCCCGGACCCCCGCCCACGGACCCGAAACCCCCGCTCCGTAGCTGCCCCCGCCCACGCCAAGTAGAGCAGTGGATGGTCGGACAGGCAGCAGTTCTGGCTGTGCCCCAGAATTCCTCCTCACCTTCGGCTCCTCCAACCCAGCTTGTCCCACACCCGAGTTCCCCTGCCTGCTTCCTGCTCCCATTGGGGGTCCTGTGCCACAGCGACCTGCCCGAGGGCTCGGGCCTCTCCCCCTAGGCAGCAGCTCCTGCCCTAGAGCACAGCTCCAAAAACCCACCTTGTCTCTATCCTGGATGCATGATGGGGTTTAACCCCGGTGGGCAGCTCAGCCCCCAACTGCTTTTGGCTCATTCGTCCCAGCAGGGTGGTGAGAGAACTGGGAAGGGGAAAGTGAGAAAACTGCTGTCTGAGATAAAGGCAGTTTTACAGATTAAGCAAAAGCCACACATAAGCAAAGCAAAGCAGGGAATTCTTTCACCCCTCCCCATGGCAAGCAGATGCTCAGCCATCCCCAGGGCAGCCGGGCTCCAGCACATGACGGTGACTCGGGAAGACAAACGCCAGCACTCTGAATGTCCCCCCTTTCCTCCTTCTTCCCCCAGCTCTATACACCGAGCATGATGCCATAGGGTGTGGAATATCCCTTGGGTCAGCTGTTCTGTCTGTCCCCTCCCACCTCCTTGTGCCCCCCCACTGCCCCTGACTGGTGGGATGAAGAGCAGAATAGGCCTCAAGCTGTGCAAATGCCGCTCAGCAGTAAAGAAAACATCCCTGTTATCAACACTGTTCCCAAATCCAAACACTGCCCTACACCACCTAATATGGAAAAAACAGACCCTATCCCAGTCAAAATCCACACACTGTGTCACCATGGAGGTGTGAGGATGCTGCTGCTGTCACTGTACCTGTACTCTGTGCCTGGCTGGCTGCTGAGCATGCTCCATCTCCCCAGCAAGTGCCTTTGTCCCAAAAGAGTGGGCAGGGACACAGCTTTTGAGCACAGCTGGGCCAGGTGTCATAGGCATGTGTTGGCAGGAACAGCCACCACCATGGCCACAAAAAATGCTCCTGAGCCAGCCTCTTGCCACAGCACTGCCACGGATACTTGGAGCAGAGGGAAGTTATAGAGACGCTCAGCCTCCAGGATGAGAAGAAACAGCAGAACTGGGCAGCCGGACCTGGCCCAAACCCTGACTGAGCCTGCAGGGAACACACGGGAGGTGACGGCACCGACAGTGCTGGGATGCTGGATGACACCTGGAGATGGGGCCCCAGGTTGCCAACTCCACTGCAGAGCTCATGGTCTGCAGAGGCTCCAGCAGCAGCAGGATTCCTGCCAGGCCAGCTGCCTGAGGCACTGGTGCTGCTGCTCTGAGGGCAGCGCAGTGCTGAGGGCAGGGGCCCAGGGATGCTTAGAGCCCAGGGGACAAGAAGAGACCAGGTAGCAGGGACAGCCACCGGCACAGCCCTGGGGCCACAACAGGTGCTGTGGAGCTGCTGGTGCTGGGCTGGGAGGGCGAGTGAGGCCAGGAGAGACTGCCAAGCGAAGGGCAAGTGATGGCTGAGTGGCCGTCATGGACCGTGGCCAGCTGGCGCCCAGCGTGGGCTGCAAATGCATCCCGGGTGCCCTGGGCTGGGTGCTGCACGATCCCGAGGCCACGTGCAGGGGCCAAAGCCAGGTCTGTCCGCAGCACTGGGGACAGGTCCATGTCTAGAGACGAGCACATCCGCTCACAGCCCAGCACTGGCCGAGTCATTGTCTGGGCTAAATGAAAACACATGTCTGGCCTTGTATGCATTCTGCAGGGCTCACAGAGGTGCTGACACTGTAAACAAGGATGGGGGGAGCAGCCTGGCTTGGGAGGGCCCCATCCACTCCGCAGATCCTTCCACCCAACCACAGCCTAATTACTGCACCAACAGGCCCTCTCCCTCCCTGGGCATCGCTGGACCCCACAGCAGAGCAGTGCCATGACAGAGGGGTACACGGGGCACAAGGGCCCCCCAAACCACAGTGGCCAGGCCCAGCTCTCTGAAGCCCTACTGGCTGGCAGACCTGCCCTAGGGGTAGTGTTAAAGGGGACCAAACCAGGGACACCACAGAGCCAAACACCAGTCCTCGTGTGAGGATATGCTGCTCTGTGACCTGGGGCAGGGCAGGCCTGAGCCAGGGAGCTTGGGCAGGCCAGGAGCCGCAGCCCCCTTGGTCAGAGGGGTCAGGAGGGCCCCGGGGCCAGCAGATGCGCCTTTGACACTCATGAAACCACGCAAGTTCCTCTTGGGGGCCACAGGGTGCAGCTGCGATTTCACAACATGCTGGCGAGCGTGGGAAGGGCTCCCTGGCCAAAGCCCTGGGCTGCTGCAAACGCTTCTCAGCTGCTGCCAGCTCTGGGAAGCCGAACTGGCGCTCCTGGCTCTGCTCCTGCACTCAGCACGGCAGCCCTCGGACAGCATGGCTGCACTGTCGCCAGCTCCCAGCGGTTCCTGTCCAGGGCTCAGCTCTTCCCAGAGCTGACAGTTCTGGGGCTGGAGGCATTTCTGGGGCTGGAGCCATGTGCAGCCAGGGCTTGAAGAAGACACATAGCCAGCACACACACACACCTCCAAGGGTGTGGCCTGGGAATGGCGCTGGGATGGGCACACTTTACATCTGGCCACAGCTGGTGGCCCCATCACCCACACTTGCTCCCCCTGCCCCACAGGCACAGCCACTGTGCTGGAACCACAGTGAGGGAACTGCTGCATCCCCTGTGGTCACAGGAGCAGAGGGACACAGACACTGCCCTCTCCCATGTGAGACTTTTCTCTGAAACATGCCACCCGTCACCCCAGCCATCACCTCACCCAGCTTATGGGAAGAGGGAAGGAAAACCAGTTTCTGAAGAAAAAGCCTGATGAAATCCCCCAGGTCTGACCCGCTCTGGCTGCACACCCCCCCTCCACCTGGGGAGCCCCATGGCACGCAAGGCAGAGCTGTAGAGCTGGGGCTCAGCTGCAAACCCAGAGCGCAGACATCACCAGAGCCACCGACCCACCACAGATTATTCTGTCGCAATTCAGGGCGATAAGGGCTGCAGAGGGGCCCGCCTAGGCACCAGCACTGCAGGATGTGGACACTGTCCCGGGGCTGGGAGCACCCTGTGGTGGCGGTCCCTTGCCACCAGGTGCCACTGCCGAAACACTTGCACCACACCTGCTGCAGCTCAGTCAACACTTTACAGGAGAGCCCAGGGCCAAGGACAGAGCTGGGAGTGCTGCCTGACATCCCTCATGGACCCCGGGCTAGGAGCAGGCTAGCAGGGCCTGCCCACATCCCTAGACTGCCCACACGCCACCACTCGGTCCAGACGTCCGTTAAATAAACTCAATGCCCTCGTACTTCACACTCCCAATCCTGGTCTCGGGCAGGAGGAAGCGCCCGTCCAGTGTGAATGCCATGATGTAGCTGGAGATCTTGCCATTGTCCTCTTCTGATTTTAGTGCCACAATGATCTGGTCGTCTGTGTCCGGGATGAACTTGAAGGAGGAGAAGCCATGGGTGGGAACCACCTCGCCCACACGCCCTACTGTCACATCCCCAAAGTCCTGGGTGGAACTCAGCAGCAGGTTGGTGCCTCGCTGCTCGTCCGCCTTCTCGCTGTAGCGCTCGTAGCTGGCACGGCGCGGCAGGAAGAACCAGCGCTGCAATGTGTCACTCCAGGAGGCCGACTCGTGGATCAGGTACCCTGTGGCAGGAAGTGGAGTGTGACCACACAGGCCACAGGGCCACCAGCCACGCTGGGGTGGAACCCTCCCCTTTCCCCTCCAAAACACCCCACAGCCCTGCAAAGGCATCCCCTATAATCTCTTCTGTCTCCTCCTGCCCCACTGCCTGTCAGCAGCGCCCCCAGCTCCTCCCAGAGCCAGGCAGGGGCACCCAGCACACCCCACTCTGCCTGGGGGCCCAGCTGCCAGGCCCAGTGCCAGCTGAGCCACCCTTCAGCCGCTCCTGGCACAGGCGGCAGAGGAAAATGACCAGGACAAGGGGAGATCTCTGGCCTCTAGCAGCCTTTAAATCTCACCCAGTGCCAGTATCCCTGGGGAGGGTGACTGTATGGCTCTGGAACCATCAAGGGTGTGGGATATGGGGTGGCAGGAGATTGCCCTGCTCCATACCTGGGGGCCGGATCCCCGCTGCAGCCCTCAGCGCATTGTAGTTTGTCACCCAGTTCTCATGGTTCACGTCACCCTTGTAGCCAATGACCTTCACCCATTGGGGGTTTTCGTTCACCACTTCCCCTGTCGTGGTGGTCCACTCCTTGCCCAGTCCTCCCACATAGAGGTGCTCATCCTTCACTGCCAGCCACTCCGCCTTGAAGCCTGTGGTGGAAAGAATGGCATGAGGGGGGCTCAGTCAGCACATGGCTATCAGACTGTCCCATATACCCCAAACCCTACGCCCCAGAGCCTGGTGCTGGGCACAGTGTCCCCCATGCAGCCAGCTGGTCCCTCTGCAGGAATTGCCCTGTCTTGGCCAGGCTCAGAGGTCGCAGGAAAGGTGCACCTCCCACCAGGATGCTGAAAAGAGCCAAGGGCTTCACTGGGCAGGACGGGAGCTCACCTTTCCCCACAGTGCCGTCCCCATCTGGGAGGATCACCCAGGGCACCACCTTGTTGCCCTCGATCTGGTAGACCACACCTGTCCGGTCGTCCACTGCATACAGCTTCCCGTTGAAAACCACCAGCTCTGAGAGCTCCATGCCACGGCCCTTCTCAGCCAGGTGGGACTGCAGCATGCTCTCATCCTTGTCCCACTCCACTGTCACTCTGTCCCCACTGTCCGACAACACCAGATAGCCCTTCTTCAGGTAACTGAACCAGGTGTGCTCCTGGGAGCCCCGGGACTGCGTGTCCAGGTCCGCAATGATGGCGATGCGGTAGCGCACGCCCTCGGGGTTTCTCTGGGGCGGGGACAGCGGGTAGGTGTCATTGTAGCGGTCCCCTGCCTGCAGGCCAAGCTGCCAGGTGCGAGGGCTGGGGGGGCCATGCCGTGCTGGGGAGGGACGGTGCAGGCAGAAGAGCAGCAGCACAAACCCCACGCAGGCTGAGGACAGCACGATGGCCTTCCAGCGCAGTCGGAAGCGGGGGTCAGCACCCTTGGTCATCGACGTGAGGACGGGCAGACTACCCACGCTGATCCGGAGGGGGCTCATAGACTCATGGCAGGGCTGGACTGGCATCAGAGTGGGGGAGAGGAGAACCTGGTGGAAAGAGGGGAGGGAGAAGGTCAAAGAGCCAGATTTGGTGCTGACTGAGTTTGGGGGACAGCAGAACACAGCCACGAGGGGACCCATCCCCTCTCCTGCAGCAGAAGGTGCTCCCACCTCATGCAGGTAAGAGCCAGCATGCCCAGGGGCTGTTCACGGCTGGAACCACTCTCAGCCCCTCTCGTCTGGCTCTGTCTGTGCCCCCTGACCAGGAGCCCCAGCGTGTTGGCAGGCTTGCATGACCTGTCCGGCACCTCTACCTGTCCCATGGTCACTGCAGCTCAGGCAGCGAGCTGAGGCACCCGGCTCAAGGTGAGCCCCGTGTCACAGTGTCCTGGGGTACGTCCCCACAGAGTCCTGGAAGGAAGTGGGTTTCCCTCGGGGTGGCCAGGACAACCCTTGCTGCCTTCAGAGTGGCTGGGCAGCCTGGCCCAGCTCCCACGGCCCCGGGAACCGGCCCCACTGATGAGCCCTGAGCTTGTCCCCAGGCCGCACAGGGACACTGGGAGACACGTGGCAGCTCCGCCCCAGCAGGATGCCAACACCTGAGCAGGAAGCGCAGTGCTCAGGTCCAGGGACACACACCCTGACCTGCCCAGCCTCACAGACACGGGAGCCTCTCATCCCTGCCCCAGCTCACAGTGTGTCCTCCACACATATGAGCATCCTGAGCCCCGCAGGCCCGGGGTGCTGGCAGTGGCCCTCGCTGCCACCTCCGTCCCTGCAGCACAGAGGACGTGGCAGTGCCCCGGGCTCCCACCGACGGGCACTCCGGACTGCGCGGCCAGCAAGCAGCCACCACCGGACCCGTGCTCACCCCGTGCCATGCAGCCTGCGGCAGAGATCCCCAGCTGCCATCCCAGGGCTTTCTACAAAGGGCCCATGCCGCAGGGTCTCAATGTGCCTTTCAGCAGCCCGAATGGCAAACAGAGGCGGCATTGAGCGTGGGGGGCCGGCCCCGGACAGGGGAGCTCCGGCGCGGCACAGGCACGGAGCCCGCGGGTCGCGGGCACGGGAGCGCTTCTCGTCCTGTCGGGATCCCGGAGGGCCTCGGCAGAGACCCGGGAACCCCTCTCGGTGCACTGACCCCCACCGCGTTCGTAGCCCGCTCTGAGCACGGCCATGGGGAACCCTCAAAACGTCGGAGCACGGTCACGGGCACCCCCAGGCATGGACACGGAGACCCCCCCAACATCCCCGGCCATGGACACGGGACGCCCCTCTCAGGACACGGGGACCCCCCGCCTCCGCTGGGCGCGCCCCAGGGGACCCCCGCGCTCCTTCCCCGGGCGAGCTGTCGGGCAGCCGGGGCACCGCCCGGGCTGAGCGGGGCCCTGAGGTTCCCCGCGCCCCCGGGACCTCCGCGCAGGGCACAGCCCCGAGGACCCTACCGCTGCCGCCCAGGCAGGGTGCTCGAGGTCCTCGGTGCCCCCGCCGGGTGGGAACCCCCGCCTGCCGGCCCGGCCCGGCGCCCCGCGCCCCTCGCCCGTGTCCCCGCTCACCGCGGCGCCGCCTCCCCCGCGCGCAGCCGCCGCCACCGCCTACAGCTCCCGGCGGCCCCGCGCGCCGCCGCCGCGTCTAGGAGCGGCCAGACCTCCCCGTCTGGCGCAGAAACTACAACTCCCAGGAGATCCCACGCATCACCGCCCCCACCGCCCCGCCCGCTGCGCCGTGGGGGCTGCCGGGAGCTGTGGTCCGCGCTGAGCAGGGCCCACCGGAGGCGGGCGTCGCGCACGGGCGGCTGGGGCCCGGCAGCCGGGACATTCCGAGGGCCGAGCCGGCTCTGCGGGGTGGGCACAGCCCGGCTGCCCGGCAGGCATGACCCCAGTGCTGCCCTGCCCCAGCCCTCAACACATTCTGTCCTTGTCCTGGTCGCCCCCTATGTCCCGCCGCCACTCGAGGTGGGGGAGCGGGGTAGACCTAGCCCCGCGCCTTGGGACCCGTGTGCGTGTCCGGCTGTCAAAGGCTGGAGCCCGGTGGGGCTGGGCTGGCCGTGGTGCCCACGGGGCTGGGAACGGCCTCGGCGCTGCCGGCATGGGGCAGGCTCCTGCGCCGGGGCCAGCTGCACCCTCCGGGATTCCGGGCCCGCACCAGCTCTGGGGAGCCGCTGGCACGTGCCTCCTCCGCTCCCGGTGCGGCAGCCCCGGGGCACAAATGGCTGAAGCGGCCGGTCCCGGGAGTACACATGGTTAAGGCAGCCGCGGGCGCACATCTGGCGGGGGAGGGCTGCGAGCCTCGTCCCGCGCCTCGCTGCCTCCTGCGCTTCCAGAAAGTGTATTTCCGCCCGGGCCGAGCGAGGAGAGGCGGCTCCGGAGCGAGAGGCAGCGATCGGCCGTGGGCAGGCTCCGCGCTGGCCCGGGCGATGCTTTAGGGCAGCAGAGGCAGAGCCGCGAGGGAGAAGCCCTGCCCCAGAGGTAGGTGGGGGGCAGGTTTGGGAGGGCGCCGCAGGCCCGACGATCGGCTCCCGGAGCTGCGGCGCGTCGCGCTCCCATCTGCGGGCGCTGCGGCAGCGGTGCCGAGGTACCGGGGGCGGCTCCGCCTCGACAAGGGCTCGGGTGTCCTGGCGCACGTCCAGCGAGGCGGACCGCTCCCTGTGCCCCCCCAAGCTGAGTGAGGCCCTTGCCCTGCCTGCGAAGGAGCAGTGGGGACCACAAGACTGAGCTTCACAGTAGTCTGAGAGCACAGCCCGACCCACCGCGGCTCTGGGAGGACACAGATCTCCCCCAGCCCTGCCCCAGCTGCATTCCCAAAAAACCCATTGCTACGAACACGTCAAGCCCATACTGGGCCACCTTTGGCATCTCTGTGGGGGTCACAGTGGCTGTTGGGGTCCCCAGCACAACATCTTGCTCGTGGTACAGAAGCTGGAGGGCTGCGACTACCCCATGGTCCTTCCTCACATCTGCCCCATGCAGCCCCCACCCTGCTGCCCGCCGGGTCTGCCCTGCTCCAGGGGAAAAAAAAAACGGGTCTGCAACCATTCCAGCGTCTGCAACAGAACAGGGGGGACCTGGCCCAGCAGCACTAACCCAGAGGTATAGTGGTTCTGGCTGCTGTGGTGCTGGGAAGTTTGTATCCACCACCCTGAGCGGAGACGGTGAGCTGGGAGTGCAGGTCCTGCTGCCTCCACACTGCCCCGAGCTCCTCATCCCTCCCCTAGGGTTTGTTCCATTTCATCCTAGTCTTTATCTCCATCTGGAATGTATTTTGGGATGTTTTGACTTGCAGTCCCAAGGCTTCTGCAGCCACTGAGTTTAAATCGCTGACTGCTCCTGGAGAGCAGCCAACCCTGACAGGAAAACCAGCGTCCTTCGGCAGGGCCGTGTGTGCCTGTGTGCAGGTGGGCACCTCTCGCCCAGCACACCTGCAGGATGCAGGGGGGACATGCTGGGGGCACAGTGAACCCCCTGTGCTGCTGAGAGCACCCCGTGTGCACCGCACACTCGCCTCTGTTCCTGACAGCCTGGGAAACACTGCCTTCCGCCATGGGAACTTCCTGGTGAAGGGCTTCTCCTCGTGGAGCAGTTCCCTGTGACACTGCGTTTTCCCCAGGGCCAAGCCTGCTCCAGGGCCCAGAGGAATGCCTGGTTTGACGGTCCCAGAACTGAGGGAAAGCCACGGGCTTCCCAAACCCCCGGCATGCTCCAAGCCATGTTCAGTGCTGTGCATCTGGCACAGCTGGAGGCCAGACAGGGTGAGCAGAGCCAGGGCCAAGGCTCCCCTGGGGGATATCTGCTCACAAACCCCTGGCTGGTGTCCTCCACGCTTCTATCCATGGAACTGCTTCTCCCCTGCCTCCCTCCACACTCGGCAGCACTGAGACAACGGAGTGAGAGATGGAGAGACAGAGGCACCCGGAAAGTGTATGAAGAAGCCAGACCCTTGGCAGAGGGTTTGAGCAACAGGAAAAGCCCTTTGGAGCCTTTCCCGATCCCCTCCGCCCCTTCCCAGCTCCAGTGACTCATAATCCAGGCATCCGCCCCCGGCCACAAACGCCCTCCGCACCCGCTTCGGAGCACACATGGTCCCTGGACCCCACACCGGGGGACAATGGTAACAGCCACCCATCAGTGACTGGAGACCCCGGTGCTCTGAGAGCAGGCGTTCACCAAAACAACAGGATTCTGACTCAAAATCCTTCATGGCCTGGCTCAGCCCCAGAACACAGGACGGGGCTGAGAGGGCCCTTTGCGCCTTGGGAGCGGTGCTTCGGGATCCCAGCAGAGCCTGTGGAGCACAGCCAGGCGCTGCCACGGGAGGCTGTTTGGGAGGGGAGAACGGCAAAGGCCACACCCGTATCCCAACCCAGGGAGGCACCTGGCGGAGACAGGAGCCTGGGTAGCAGCCATCCCCATCCCGGCAGGCTCCGAGACCCAACACCACCTCGGACCTGCTGCCACGGGATGCCCGGCGCTGGGCAGTGCTACACCCTTGTTTGGCCAAGGCTGTCCTGGTGCCTCGGGGCCAAAGGGCGAGGTGCTGCGTGCCCGGCCCCACGTCTCCAGCAGATACGGTTTTGATAATGCAGGGAGGGACTGCGAAGCGCCCGGGCTTGGCCGCAGTGCCACCACCACTGCAAATATTAGTTTTGGCCCCATACAGGGTGTGGGCTCTCAGAAAGGTTTCTCCCTGTGGTAGCCAGCTCCTGGGTATGGCTGCCAGCCCACATCCCTCTTTCTGGAGGAGTGGGTCTTGTCCCCTTGCAAACCCTTGGACTGGCAGCCCCCAGGGCATGGGAGCAGGAGTGGGGTGCAGACACCCTCTCTGGGCCTGGCTGGAGTCCCACACACAGGCAGGGCTGCACCCTGACATTTGCCCCATGGCATCTGAAGCTGTCTGTAATTTTTCAGGTTCTGACATCCTAAATTGCTGCTCTTGGGCATCCATGGGAGGCAGCTGAAGCGAGGCTGAGCAGGAGCAGCAGCGCTTGGTCCAGGACTTGGCTGGTCAGAGGCTGCTGCTCTGCTCCACTCTCAGCTCCCGAGGTAACCCACTCTGCCGTATGTGCTGGGGCTCAGGGGCTGCAAGGCCCTGGCCCTCATGCTGGTGAGCCCAGAGCCCCCTGACTTCCTCAAGGTGGGTCTCCCCAGATGCTCACTGGGGGGACACTGTTCCACAGCCCAGCCAGAAGCCCAGCAGTGTGCAAGTCCTGTCCCAGGACAGCTCAGGGCATGGCTGGGCTAGGAGTCTCCTCATTCCTGTCCCCCTCAGCTGTCCCTGGCACCTCACAGGGCACTGCCAAGGCATGGAGGGGCTGTGGGTGCATGGTGTCCTGCTGATCTTCCTGCTGCCCTGCCCTGTGGGGAGCCAGGCCAGCTCCATCCCTGACCAGCGATGGTGGACAGACCCCAGTGAGACTCCATCCCAGCACCAAGCTGTCAGGTGAGGCGACCCCGGAGCCAGGGTGCTCTGCAGCAGGGGCCAGGGCAGCCCTGGCACTGCAGAGGGCCCCTGCCCCCCCGTAGCTCCCTGTTGCGCTTTGCTTTCTGCCTTGCCAGGGCCACACAGGAGCAGAAGGCTGACGGTGCCCGGGAGGGGCTGCCCTCACAGCCCCGCTGTGTCCGCTGCTGCCCGCCACCTGAAAAGCGCTTCTACCCCCAGTACCAGCCCGTGCCTCAGATCAACATGACCATCCTGAAAGGTGAGGGCTGGCAGGACCCCACACAGTGTCGTCAGCATTGCCCCAGGTCCAGCGCAGTGCTGGGCTCACAGTGCCAGCTCTTGCACAGGCTGGGAGTGAGAAACTGGGGTGGTGCCAGTGGTCCTGTGCCCTGCACAGACAGAGGGCAGGAGCCACACCAGGGTGTGAGCAGCCCCTGCTCTGGTGGCTTCTGGGCAACAGCATCAGAACCTGGGGAGGGGACAGGGGCAGGACTGCTGGGTTCCTGCTCCCTCCATCCACCTCTGGGGCTGGGGCTTTCGGGTTGCTGGGTTCAGCTCTGGCCCCTGCCTGACAGCCCAACTCTCCCTCCTGCTCTGCCCAGGAGAGAAGGGGGACCGCGGCGAGCGTGGCATGCAGGGCAAGTTCGGCAAGACGGGGGTGGCCGGTAGCAGGGGCCATGCAGGGCCCAAGGGACAGAAGGGCAGCATGGGCGCCCCTGGGGAGCGCTGCAAGAGCCACTACGCCGCCTTCTCTGTGGGCCGCAAGAAACCCCTGCACAGTAACGACTACTACCAGACCCTCATCTTTGACACGGAGTTTGTCAACCTCTACGACCACTTCAACATGTTCACGGGCAAGTTTTACTGCTACATCCCCGGCATCTACTACTTCAGCCTCAATGTTCACACCTGGAACCAGAAGGAGACGTACCTGCACATCATGCGCAATGGGGCGGAGGTGGTGATCCTCTACGCCCAGGTGAGCGACCGCAGCATCATGCAGAGCCAGAGCGTCATGCTGGAGCTGAAGGAGCAGGATGAGGTCTGGGTGCGGCTCTACAAGGGTGAGCGCGAGAACGCCGTCTTCAGCGATGAGTACGACACTTACATCACCTTCAGCGGCCACCTCATCAAGTACAGTGGGGACCCCTGAGCACCCTGCCCCTCCCACTCCTCCTGTGCCAGGCCAGGTGGCCCAGGAGCCCCTGTCCCTCTCATCCCAGGAGCGCCACCCCCGTTATGCTGTTAGTCACCCTAGTGCCACTACCCCCAGCAGCTGCACCAGTGTGTGAATTCCCTCACTCCAGCGCCTCAAGGCCAACCAGACACACCTGGAAGAGTTGGAGCAATTTTAAGCCCCTGCCACATTAGTGACCAGGAAGCAGCTGCTCACCTGGGTGGGCAGGGGGCTCATCCGCTCTCCCCACTCCGGAGCTGGGTTTGCTAGGCACAGCCTGTCGTGGCACTGGCTGAGCTGGCACCAGCAGAACAGTGTGACTGCCGGTGCCCTGGTGCGAGGCAGTGCAGACACTTGCACCGTGTTCCTCCTTGCACCACGCCGTGCTCCCTGGCTGGAATGGGCAGAAGGTGCTCAGCATAATCAGGAAAGGCAAGAAACCACTAAGGGCCCTCTTTCCTTCTGCAGTGCAGGCATTGCACTGGGGGGCTGAGTACCCCTGTGGGGAGTGAATTTCGTCAGTTGCCTCTGCAGTTTCCGTCACTGCTCACCGCAGCCTCTGCTCAGGATGGGCTCGCTCCCTAACAGCAGCCCTGGGCGTAGGGCCTTCGGCCTCAGTCACTTCCTCTTCTGTTAGGTTATCTGCTGGCCAGGCTTCATGTTTGTGTAGATGCAGCAGTAGCATGGGCCAGCATGCTGACCCCCCCATTCAACTCGTGCCACATTAAACACCCCACGTTTCCAGCCTTGCTCACAGCCTCCGTGTCCTCTTGCTTTGTGTGTGTGGAGGCTCCGAGGGACTGAGGGCAGGGTTCTGCTCCTGGGGTGCAGAGGGTCCCTGAGAGCTGTGGGCTGGCATTGTGCTGCTGAACTGGGGGTGGAGAGGAAAGAGCAAACCATCCCTGGAGAGCTGGGAGACCTGTGCCAGGCACTGCATAGGCCAGCTGTGCCCCAAGGGCCAGGAGCTGAGTGCAGTGACAGAACTGTCAGCCTGGGAACAGGACAGGCTGGGAAGGGTGGCAGAGTTGTCAGGAGTCCAACTTATCCGGCACATCCACAGAGAGGAGATAGGTCTGAGGTGAAGCCGTGCGTCAGGGTCTGGATTGGCAAGTCTGTGGCTGGGCTGAGCAGGGCTGCAGCTGGAAACCAGCACCCCAAGCACAGGAGGGAGGGGAATGGGCTGAGGGGACTCAAGGTGACCTTAAATAGAGCCCTGGCCCCACATGTGGGGAGTGGGTGGATGGTGGGGGCCAAGTGAGGCTGGTCAGGCCGTTCACTGCTGTGCTTGTGGGGTGGGGACATCAGCCCAGGGCCCCAGCCCTGTCCCATGGCATGGGCAAAGCTCCTTGGCTGCACTGGCCCCTGGGAACCAGGTACCATCTCCATCCCAGACTGCACAGCAGGGCGTGTTATGGACACAGGTTGCATCCCAGCACATAAATTCCCATCCTGGGACACATGTTCTAACCCAGGACACACAATCCATTCAGAGGCATGTGGTTTCTTCCCAGGACATGCAGCCCATCCCAGGACACGCGTCCCTACCCCTACACACGCGGTCCATCCCAGGACACGTCCCACCCCGGGGCGCGGGCGGTGCCTGGGGCGGTGCGGGGCCGGGACGGGCGGAGCTCCGGGGCCGCGCCCCCGGGAGAGCCGGGCCCGGTGGCGGCGGCGCCGCCGTCAGTGCGGCAGCGGC
>VWPU01022647.1:0-14979 GCA_013398955.1 Callaeas wilsoni | reverse complement strand
CTCCTCTCCTCTCCTCTCCGTCTGGAGTCTACAAAGATTTGCTCATGACCTCCTCCCTGCTTCATCCACTGCAGCTCTGCTGGGCACTCAGGTCTGATCTGCTTCTGCTGCCTCTCCTGTTCCCATTCCCATCATGGTGTCTTTGCTGGCAGTTCTGGCTCTAGAGGCTTGGTAGCTCCTCTGGCTCCCAGAAAACATGCTGTCCTGTTTGCTGGCTTGTCCCAGAAACAAATGAGAAACCATGCTGATCAAGGCTCCCCAAGGACCAGCCTTGGCCCTGCTCTTTTGGAGTGGTGCCTCTAGCTACAGAGTTCACACACAAAGGAACTTTTTCTTGGATGCAGGGTAGCTTCCTAAGAGAAAAAGAAATTGAAAAATCATATGAGATTTGAGGTTCTTTGAGAACAGGACAGAGAGAGCATAGGAACAATGGCTACATTGATAAATTCCCCATTTCTTGACATGGGCCAGGGAAGGAGGGATCCCTGCAGTGGCAGCACTGCAGAGTGATGGGGGCTGGAGGTGGAAGACAGGCCAGCTCAGCAGGCACATGGTAGTGCAGACAGACCTGGCAAGGACAAGCTGCCTGTGCCCCTAGGGCAAAATAAACCTGCGGAGGTTCAGCCTGAAGATTTTCTCTCCTATTAGCAAAATGCCACATCCTTGTGCCATATCCCCCTCTGAGGAGCTGTCAAGAGCTGCAGCTTTTTCCAGGTGTTATCTATGTCATTAATTACTGGGGGCAAGATGTGGCCCTATCTGAAAACGGGGAGGCTGTGGAGGGAGGGCTGTGGGGACAGGGCACAACTGTAAGCTGGGAAATGCAGGGAGCTGGCTGGGAAAGGGCTTTTAAGGCTTCTTCCCTCTGCCGGCTGATAAGCACCAGGTGTGTGCAAAGGAGCAGTAAAGCTGGCCTTGCCTGGTCCCCCTGCCTGATACAGAAACACGCGTAAGGCACAGTTTGTAGGTCAAGATAATCGCCCTTGCTAGGCTTACCTAAACGTGCTTTACACACGATGTACCAGTGAGCAGAAGCAATAATGGCAGTGGAGTAGACGGATTGTTACTGTCTGGGTTACAAAGGGCTTTTATTTAATTTTGCTCAATTTTCTTTCCCTGACGCTGAATTCCTGCACTGGTGCAGGACTCGCCAGTGCCCACTGCCCCAAAGCAGCAGCAGGCAGCAAGGCAGTGGGTGCCTGCAACCCAGGGACCTGCCCAGATGCCACCCTGGGGTGGTCGGAGCAGAGTCATGCAGGCATCAAGCCCAAGCTCAGTACAGAGATGCTGAAGGAACCCTCACATGACAACCATCTTCCCAGGGGACAGTGGGTGGGTGAAGCCCCTCCCAGCTGGCTTGGCTCATGCCTCATACTGGTTTGATTGTGGCTGTGGCACCTGGCAGAGGTGGTCCACACTCTGCTGCCTTCTATTTTTAAGATTCACCTTGGAGCTTGTGTATGGGGTATCTGCTGTCCCTGCAGATCTCATCAGGGTGATGGTGAGGCTCAGCTGGTGGTAGACTACTGCCTCTCTCTGAGATGAAGGCGCTGAGAAATGTCGCAGGCCCAGAGACAGCCAAGGCCAGCCAGGACTGTGATGATCCTCCTGGCTACGCCACTCAGACCAGAGGCACCGCACTGGGATTTCCCCTTGCTGAGGCATCTCCCTGCACTGAGACCAGGGACAGGGTGGGACAAGGTCAGTCTGGGGCACCCCTGCATAGCCAGGGAGCCAGCAGCCCCACTGAGGCCCCAGTGCTGCGTCAGCCACCACCAGTTTGGGGAGCCAGTGCAGGAGTGGGGCGGATAGTGCTGGTGACCCAAGTGCCTCCTCCCAGTGACACCAGGCCACATCCAGGCTGCAGGCATAGACTGAGCACCAGGAAAGTTCTGATGGCCAGTGGGAGGCCCTAAGACTCACTGCTTGCCCCACTGGCAGCAGCACTTCAAGGCCCCACCAGAGGAGCTCCATTTGCTCCCAGAGGTGGGAGTTCTGGTGCAGGCTTTGGGCAGGGAGAGGGGGCAGAATAGAGCAGGAAGTGGCTGGCTTTTCTTGCCGTGCTTTCTGTTTCCACTGCCTGTGGCCATCCCTCCTGTCTGAGACCAGACGGTGGTTTTTAAGGGTGCTGGTTTTGCTTCTCTGTTGGCCTGCTCCTGACTCACTTCCTTTCCCACTGCTGTGCCATTGGGAATGCTGAAGGATTTCCTTCTGTGCGCTCCCATCCTGGAGGCTGGCAAAGCAGAGACTGCTGTACTTTGCTCTGTGTCCTTCAGCACGAGCAGTCTCAGTAACTCACCGGGTCACTGACACAGGCTGAGGTTCAGGATATGCTGGTGCTTCCCTAATCACTGTTCCCCGCATGGCCTCCTGAGGAGGAGCGAGCCAACACTAATCAGTGATTTGGTTTGTTTTGTTTATCACTGGCTTTCAGCTTGTGGGCTCTTGTCCAAGGTTCGGTTTGTTTTTGTCTAGAGTACCTGGAACCTCTGAGAATTTCTGACCATGCAGGTAGTTGTCACAATATGCAGGTCGTGACAACCCATCCTTGCCCTTTCAGGGGAGGTTCTGTGAAGGGCTGAAGATTTTCACCAAGCAAGTTTCTAACACATGCTTGGAGCGCTGGCTAAGAATGTGTTAATTAATATTCGGGGTTCCTGCCAAGCAGCCTAGGAGGCCAGGCCTTCTCCAGCCAGGCATGGGGAGGTGAAATGATGAGGTCTCTGATGGCATTGCCTAAGGTCTCTTGGAGAGGTGGGAGAGATGTTGGAGCACCTGCCATCCTCCAGTGCATTCCTTCAGTCCCATGAGGGGCAGATCAGTTTTTGTCATGGTCAGAAAAAAAAAAAATCACAAAGCCTTGTTCCTTTTCCACCTTTAACTACTATCAGTTTGACAAGCTTTATCTCTTGGCTCCCAGGATACTGCCAGCTGAATCTAATGCTGTTGATTTGATAATATATCTAATCTGACTTTCTTGAAAATGCCCAGTATATCAGAGCTTCTGTTTTCCTTCTTGAAGCATCTTTCCTCTTTGCCTTCTTTCTCTTTCCCAGCTGGGGCCAATCTGTCCGGGAAATAGTCCAATTTATTTCCATCTCATGGGAGCGGATCCCAGCACCAGTCCTTCCGTCTACTTCAGAGCTGAAATCAGCCTAGGTCATTATTTTGAAATCCCTCATTTTCCTGTTCTGTATTTTTGCTGCAGATTTTCTCTCTCATCAGAGGCATCTGTGGAAATACCTCTAAATATCTCTTTCTGAGGGATCTTCTCAGAGCAACCAGCACATAGTCGGCATGACATGGAGGATTGAGGTCCTGACAAGGTGTTCCCCACATTTTAGACCTTCCTGTGGTCTGAGGAGAAGCACCAATGTCCCATGTTGGATAAAACTTAAACTATCAGGTCCAGCTAGTCCTCAATCTTTCCACTGTCATTCCCTAAGGATCAGGGCCCACAGCACTTTCTATCCTGTGGCTCTTGAGGCTGCTGGTCGCCATGTGGGACAGCCGAGTCTCCGTTACTCAGCAGCGTGTGGTTAAAGGACCTGTCTGCTTTTGCTCCTGAGGAGATCCCCTGGATGGGCCCTGGGCCTGGCATGTTGCCCTCACCGGCTGGTGAGGGCTCTGCCAGCGTGGGGGTGCCAGTGCTGCTCCTGCGTGCTCAGTACGGGGAGCGATTTGCTGTTCTGCACCACTGCCATCTTCCACTTGCCATGATGCCTACCTGGAGCTGCAGCTGCACCTCTGAAATGGGCCCTGAGCTGCTTCTAACTTTATTGTGGTGAAAAGAGAAACACAGCTGAGTTGACCAGTTTATGGATCTCCAAGTTAATTAACTGTGATTGATAAACCACTGCTAGAATGAACCACACTGCAGGCTTATTTGTGTAATCCCTGTTTGTGTGTTTAAAGCCTGACAGGAGAACCAAAAAAAAAAAAAAATCCAGACAAAAAGATAAAGGCTGAAGATGCAGGGCGGTGTCTTGAAAATTTAATTTAGCAGACAAAATATCCCTTCTAAAACCACAGTATTACTGCTGTCAAGTGACAGCCATTTGGCCTTCACGTGCTGTGGATGAATTCAGCCAAGTTGTGTCAGACTGTTCCAAAGTGTGGTGTGTGCCATGACCCAGGCCCTTCCCTGGGTTCTGGGTGCATAAAATCTGCACAATTGCTCTGCAATGGGGCTTGTCAGCAGGGACCGCAGCTGGGTTATGAATCACTTAATTTGTCATGTGAGCTGGTTGCACACCAGCATCTCTGGAGGGAACATGCTGGAAAACTGGGGGAGGGAGGAGAGGGAATGTCAGATGCTACCCCCTCTTCTGCCCCTCCCTCCTGGGTTCTTGATGGAAAATATTTTCCCTCTCCACCAGCTAATGACTAGTCCTAATTTAACAGGATTGAGAGAACTGGCCAATATGAAATGTATGTGTTTTGTTTTCACTTCTGAGTCTAAAGTGGCCACAAGTCATAGTCTGTAATGATGTGGGGTGTTATCAGTCACACAATCTGACATTTTGCCAAAAGGTCTCTTTTGTCTCTTTTCTGAAGTGTGAAAACAAGGGATGCTGTTTCTTATGTTCTGTAAAGAAAAATGTGTGTTGCAGAGCCTTAAGGAGCCATTAGATGAAGGAAACCAAGGAAGGAAAGAAAAGTCAAGACCTCTTTCTTCAGATAATTACACAAATACTGGACCTCTAGAGACACTTAATGGAAAACATTTTAGGAAGCACCTGTAAAACTGCCATGGAAATTTCCCATCCTGGCCATCACGTTATCTCCCGCATCCTTTATTGAGGTAATCTTGAGAAAAAATAAAGATTCAGATCATAATTTGATATTTCCTTTATTTTGTATTTATTTATTCACTTGCTGTTAAGGACAACAAAAATAAAATTACCCACTCCTGACTGAGTTCCCTCAACACTTAGGTAAAGTACAGAATTATAAAAAACACGTAGATTCCCATTGCATGTTATCCTAAGCAGCAAAAGCATAAACCAAACATAAGCCCCTCCATGGAGACAAATTATTCACCCACCAAAAGAATTACTCTGGGCAAGTAGACTTTTACAAGGTTGATTTTTAAGTGTGCAGATGAATGTTACAGCTGGTAAGAATTCATTAGTCAATGAACCTGCAGCAAATGAAAAGATAAGGCAACAGAGATTTTCCTAAGCGGAAAGAGTCCTGTATTGTGATGCTGGAAAATTAATGCCCCGGTCTCTTCCTTTCTCAAATCTGAAAAGTGTTTGGTTATTTGTTTTAGCTTTAAGCTCATGATAAGACCTCCTGAAATTAAAGAATTACTTGTTTTCTTCAATAGAGTTGTATCATTAGACATGTTGAGAGACAGCTGCTCCCTCGAGAGGGGCAGTGAGTGCAAAGGTACAATCCCAATACCTTTTTCCAGCGCTCTCCCTCAGCAGGCTGCCTCTCCGCTCTGGGTGTGCCCGGAGCCAGGGACCCGTGTGGCCACTGCTCGGCCTGTCTGGTTTGTGGCTCTGGGGGCACCTGGCAACATCAGGGCTGAGAAATGAAATCCATCTCCTCCTGGTCAGCCAGCCAGCCAGTCCCTCAGCTCTGCCCAACAAATTGTTCATCTGGCCTCGCAACAAGCAGCTCCTCACAGCAGCAAGCTGCAATCTTGGTAAACAACATATGTGAGAATGAGCTGGTGGAGCTGCCACAAAGACGTTTGCTTCTTCCAAATTCTGGCTCCCTCACCACACACAGACCTGCTGTTTGAGCACGCAGAGCCCACCTCTTGGCAGCGGGGCAGCGCCGGTGCGCGGGGTGCCTGGGAGCGCCGCGGAGCCCGTCCGGGCGGCGGGTCGGGTCCAGCGGCAGTGCGGCACCGCTGGGTGTGCCTGCCCGGGCACCTCGTGCTGCAGCCTGGGACGTGCAGGCTGGTGTGCTCACCTGCGTGTGTGCGGTGCCTTCACCGCCTGCCTTCACCGCCTGCCACACGGGCGTACTGCTGCCAAAGCTGTGCTGGGACCAGCTTCCTCGGTTACTTGGTATTTCCTAAATCCATTCGTTCTTCTGTTGCTTTCTCTGCTGCTTCCCTTCCCCCTTCCTCCAAAGACTGTGTCTGTGGAGGGTGCGCACATGAAAGAAAGGAAGATTTGACCCCTTAGGGAGGAAGTAGACGTTGGTGCTTTTTTTTTTTTTGTTCAATTCTGGAGCAAAAAAGCTCCAGCCAGGAGCTGGTCTGATTAGGTCTTAGGGTGAAACAGATGCAAAGTTTCACGTGACAAGTAAAGTGGCACACGGAAACTGATACATTTTTACATGCTGTTGTTCCCCTTCTCTTGCATGGGACCAGAGCTGTTAGATCTGAAGCTGATAATGAGACTCAGCACAATATTAGAAGTGTTGGCTACCAGTTTCTTAACGGTCATTCTGGAGCTGGAGTGTAATATTATTTTGAAATAAAGACCACAAACAGGCTCTTCCCACTTTTAAACAACCCCACCGCTTTCTATCTTAAAAAGAATGAAAGGAGAACAGGTTTGTTAATAGTGCCAGATCTGGAGCGGAGGTGCATTTACATTCCAAAACTTGCATTTATGTCCAGCTGCAAGAGTTTCCAAGCAGGGCGACAGCCAGCAAGTCAAAGAAGTTGGACAATTACACCCATTTGTCTGCCTTGTTCACATTGGAATAACTCAGGCAAGGCCAACTGTGTCACTTGGATTCTCTAAGGTATAATTTAGGCATGAAATGTTTACAACCAACTCTCATTTGCATCAACTGCGAGAAAAACACAGGATTTATTGGTTATTTCAACTGATGGGTTAACTACTAGTTTAACTACTAATATTTATTCAACCTTCTGCATCTGAACAGCCCCATGGCCAGATCCTGCACACTAGCTGCCGTGCTTACTCTGCAAGTTTCCTGCAAGCAAGAGAGGAGCAAGACCAGGGCCTGCCACTGTGGTTTGAGTTTTGCGAAGCAGGATTAGTGCCTGACCCATGTGGGCGTCTGACTGAGAGCCCCAGAACAGTCAGAGCTGTTGGGAACCATATGCACATTCTTTTTCAGTCCCAGGAACAAGCCAGAACAAAGATGCAGTTTGTCATGGGTCATGCTCTGTGTCTCTGCCAGTGGTGGTTACAGAACTGCTTAGCAAAGAGCTTGATAAAATCAGTGGGCCATTTGTGAGCTAGGAAGCCTCTCCATGTGTGCCAGGAGCTTGGAGACTAGCCCCCGGACTGCTTTGTGAGTGCTGCACGAAGAAGTCTAAAACACTGCTAAACAAGGCTCCAATGAGCAAGGTGACTGATTGACAGATTTGATTGAAAATGGAAGTAAGTTTTGCTGGGTATTTTTTTAAACCTAGGCTTAAAAGATATCACTTGGAAGAGGAACACTGATCAAGAGATAAACCCAGTGCATGTGAGGACTTTGAAGGTGAAAAGTACCAATAAGTAGGTTAAGGGAGCCTGTTCTTTCATGACAAGCTGTTCTCTGTGCCAGAGGACAGAGAGCACCAAGAGGGAGATGAGAAGATTAGGAGGTCAGATTCTAGGCTACAGAAATCTCAGTGGCTCTGTCCATCTTGGGCACTTCTGTGTGGGTTGCAAGGGAGAGCCTAATGACTGCTGGCTGTGATGGCTTTGGTGCTGCTCATACCTCTTGTCCAGGAACTGACCCAAGCCTTTCAGCTAATTCCTGTGTGCCAGTGGCCCTCTGTGTGGGAACAAATCTTGGGTGTTTAGCTGCCTGGCCTGAAAGGACTTGCCGTTAGGAAGGAGAAAAGTCCCATATTTCATGGCACATCCTAAAGGCACCTGGTGGAATGCATGTTTCCCCACTGTGAACCCTGAGAGATCCTTGGTCACCTTCCCCAGCCGGCATTCACCAGGGAGGAGTTAAACAGCCCTGGACTGAGGCTGACCCCACAGAGCGGGAGGGGGACCGACCCAAGTCCTGCCCTGGCTGGAGGTTATGCTGGTGATTGCAGGAGGTGGGAATCCCAGGTCTGGGTCTCAGAGGAGACAAAAGCTGACAGAGCCCAAATCTGACCTGATGGTGTGTCACAGGATCTGCCTCCTTCCAGCCTTGGGTGAACAAATCCTGCCGATCCACACCTCAGCTCAAGAGGCAGAGGAGCTCAGCACCCAGGCCATCACCTGCAGTGTAGCACCTGCAGCTCATCAGTCCTTGTTGCTTATTAGAACTGATTATTTCTCTCCAGACAAACACCATGAAGCAAAGGGCTGCTGCCGTTTCCCAGCCTTCACAGGGCTAACACACCATTTCATTCACTGGAGATATTGCTCTGGACCCTGTGTAAGCAACGTCCCTTGCATGGAGCTCCGTAAGATTGCAGAGTGATCTGTATGAGTCCTTCTACCCCTTGTGGAGCAGAGTAGGCTGAGAAAAGGGACACCAGGGACACCCACAACTCCTGAAATACACTGCATATCTAGGTACGATGTGATACATAGATGTGAAATAGCACAAAGGCTACTGCTTAGGTAGAAAGATGGAACAGCTGAGCTGGCATTCAAGTGATAAAAGTACCCCAGTCTCCAACTGTGTGGTGTTTATACTTTAAAACAGAGTGTTGAAAGGTCATTTTTACTACTTAGGTTGTTTGACTGCCTTTTCCACTCTCCTCAGGCATATCAGGTGAGGTTGCTTCATCTCCCTTTGCTTAACCACTACCTCTGCTCAGTTTCAGGGTCACATTCACTGGTGGGTAAAATACTTTGGGTGCCTATTCCACTGGGTTATCTGGATAAAAAACTAGTTTCAAGTGTATAAGGATTCATGTGACTGTTTCCATCAGCACACTGCTAACATCATGAATTTTACATTCTTGAATTTGTGATGAATGCAAACACAAATACATATCTGTGCACAGAAACATGTGGGTTGTGCAGGGGCAGTATCTTTGCAAGCTGAACTGGAACCACCTGAGAACTCTCCTTCCGTGCTACAAAATTCAAAATGCAACCAAGTCCAGCATAGGGCTTGCTGACATTTTAAATGTGTACATGAGCACGTCTTTTTTATATACGTATGTGTTTGTGTGTGATTTTTGGCTTATCTCTAAGATTAATGAATGTGTTGCCTGTACCTGAGAAATGTCGAAGCCTTTAAAACTGTTGGAGTCACCAGGGAAATGTTGAGAAGGAGATCACACTGTCTACATGCAACATATCCAAAAACATACAAGCCAGCTCAGTGCAACATGTTATATCGTTTAAAGCAATGTTAAATGTTAACCAAAATGTTTAGGACTGTATTAAGCCATACAAAACAAATAATAAATTTACAATTAACCACATTTAACCCTTGCACTTCAAAGCACAAAATGAGCATCAAAGCTGAAAGCCCAATAAGCTCAGTGAACATGGGAGAGAGTAACATTGAAGCCACCGAGGTAAGTAAAATTGTTTGGCATTAACAAGGGTACTGTGAGCTGTAATAATATATTTACAGCCTGATGATGATGCTGTGGGAAGGAAGGGAAGGGGATTAAATTCCCGCTTAGTTTAGGCTGCATTTTAGTGCAGCCTGTTCTTCAGTAGTACACAGTTAAAAATATAGTCTGTCAAATCCCACTGACATATTTTGGCAATAGATATATCGTCTAATTGAAAGCAATTGTTGTGTTGTAAGCTTTCCCCTTTTCCCATTTATTTTGGTTAATGAGTAGTGGTGGCCTGTCTACTTAAACACGTATTGAGCAACTGCTCACGGGAAAGTTAGCATATTGCAGAGCATGCAGCATGATCCTGCCTGACTTCATAGGGAAAACTTCTTCCAGGCTTTGGTGGAGGATGTTTGAACAAAGCTGGTAGGATCAGCCTTGCTGGTTGTTTTTGCAGGGCTTTGCTGTATGGGTCAGCTGGGGCTTCCGTGTGTGAGCCCTGGGGTAGGAGTCAGGCTGCCTTCCAAGGCAGCCAAGCTTTGTTTTGAGCAATCAGCATGGCCTCTGCTGGGAATCCCACGAGGGATACACTGCTTTATGTTGAATTCTCTTCCTTTGCTGGGAGCCAAGTCCTGCATCCTACGTGGCTGGCAGGCAGTCAGGATACACAGGGCCTGGCACGGACAGGACATGGACGGCCCCCCTTGTGCCATAATGCTGTGGTCAGTGTCCCGCAGCTCTGGGGGGCTTAACGAGCCCCTGCTTGGCCAGCTTAGGCAAAATGGTGTGAAAACCATTGCTACCCACAGAAACCCTCAGGCTAGTGCTGGCTGGACCCAGGGCCCTATTCTGCCGTGCGCACCTGCACCCGCACCTGCCTATGATGCCCATGTTGACAAGAGACAGGTATGGACGAGAGACCGTCAATGTAACCAGGGTGGAGGGGACTGTGCTTCACCTCGCCACCACCTCAGCACAGGCTGAGCTTCCCACAGATCAGAACTGGAGCTGCATTTGAGCACATGAGCCGCGTCTCCAGCCCTGACCAGTGTGAAGCTGGGGTAAGTGAGTGCTGAGTCCTCCCTAAGCCTCTAAAGAAAATAAAAGCAAGAGGTCACCAAGGAGGTCTGGGGAAAACTGGGAAACCTGCTGCTCTTGCATCCAGTAAGGGCCCAAGTGGTGAAAGATCTTCTGTCCACCCACAGGGCCCAGGTCAAACCCAGCACAGGCTACCAAAGACACGTCTTTATCGCCTTGTGATAAACCTCCCCATCCAGAATATCCTGGCATTATTGTGTGTGTGAACTTTCACCAGCACCGAATCTGTCATTAACCCAGAAAGAAACCTTTTTGTGCTCACAATCTCTGTCTGCACAGCTCCTCTCAGGAGGCAAATCCCTCATAGTGAACGCGTCAGCTGGCTGCATGCTGCAGACAAGGTTATGACTGCATTACACATTCTGAGGAGAGCAAGGCTCTATATTACACTGGGAAAGGCTCATCTTTGAAAAAAAAGAGGCTCAAGGAAAAAAAGGCTGGTTTTACTCGGAAAGTGGCTCAGGTCCCCATAAATCCCTCTCACCCTTCTCAGACAGGGCTGGAGGCCAGCAGCAGGGTGGCAGCAGAACGTGCTGTGCCCCTGCGGTTCCTGTTACAGCCGTCTGCAGCGGAGCCTGGGACCACACTGGAGCATGTGTTTAGATTAAAGGACACTGGAGAACTGACCTTGCCTTAGTCTTTCTGCTAAGCACCTAGCAGACTCCCAGTGTGCTAAACCATTAGTAAAACCAGTAATGACAGTCTGGCCTCATCCATGAGCAGTGCCTGCAATACAGATTAATAACAATAAAACAGAGTCTCGGTCCATGCTCATCCAAAAATACACCGAGGATTGCGAATCAGTCTGTTTCCAAGCCCGCTGTTATTTCTGAGTGCCCTGAAGTGCTTGAGTGAGCACTTGCCGATGTATCCAGCCTGATGATTTGGGAGACTAACAACTGACTGCGTCAGGGCAGGGTAACAGGCATGGCTGGAGAGAATCTGGTAAGTGTGGTGATCAGGGAACAGCTCTAGTTCAGGCAACAATTTCTCTGTGTCCACGTGCTTCTCGGCTCCTCCTCATCTCTCCTTGTGTTTCCCTGGTGAATGGCTCATTGTTCAGAAATACTGCTTCAGGGTCAGCCCTGTTCTGGCCATCTCTGGGCTGGGACAGTGGAGACCAAGGGGACTACTCCACTTTCTCCTACCTGTTACCTTCTCCTGTTGGATAACCACTCATGGCCTCTGGCAGGATGGGGAAAAGACAGGGACTGGACCCTTACTCTGATGCAATACAGCTATCCAGTGGCCATTTTCCATCAGTACAGGTTTCTGAGATGGAAAGCAAGCGGCTAAAGAGATTCAAAATGTGTCTGTAAGTGTTCGCAAATTCACCTTGTGGTTGGCTGCCAACCTGCTCTGCAATCATATAGAAATGACCCAAATTGCACACTGAAGGGCAGGGAATAAAGGAAATGAAAAAAGGGGGACTGGCTGCCTGAGTCAGAGCCGAAGCACCTTCTGACCCACTGCACTGCTAGAGCTCTCCCACAGCAGCCCTGGGGTGGTAGCTCCTCTGCCAGTGTGCCCTGGTAGGCCTTCTGTGCTGACTGACCCCAGGCTTTTCTCTGCAGGGCCATGTGGGGCAGAGGAGGGGCAGCTGCCCTGTGTGCCAGGATGTGCTGCCCGATCAGCCCTTCCTGATGCACTCAGTGCCAGACATAAAGACATGAAGCACGTTGCTCTTCTCCCAGGTCCTGGGGGCCCTGCCACCAGGCATCGAGGTACCGGTGGTCCTGCATGCCTGTCTGGTGAGCAGCACCTCTGCTCTGCCCTGCCGTGGGCTGCTGGTGCTGGACCAAGAGCTGCCGAGGCAAACCTGGCCACCTCTGGCTGTGAGGGTGGACGTCCTCCTCAAATCCACAGGGCACCCTATGGGTACCTCACAGATAACCCTTGCTAAATAAATAGATGTTTATATTCTTTGCATTAAAGTGATGAAATCCAGGAGTTTGACAATGTTGAGTCAATATAACCTGAGTAATTGCATGAGTAACTCATGTTTCCCCTAAAGGGAAAGTGTTCATGTGTAAATATATTTATCAATAATTAAAGCAGTTTTGAGTTCCTGTGTGCACAGCCCCTCTCCCCCTGCCCCGGCTGAGAGGCTGGTATCCTCAAACCTACACAGGAGTCAAAAAGGAAGGGATTTTGTCAGGGGGTGATACTCTATGTCAAGAGGCTTGTGGTTCAATTTTGACCTCTTCTCTTCCTGAACAAAAAATAATGGTGAGATCTGTGTATGAGAGATTTAAAGACCTCTACTACTCCATTAGGAGCATTATCCTGAAATACTCACTGGAGCTTATAACAGCCTAGATAATAGGGATGGGAAATAATTTCTGGAAAATATTCCCCTCAAAGGATCTTACCAGAAAATTGTCTCCTAATAACAACAGTAGCAATAAAATCCTTGTCAAATAATCCTTCAATAGCACAAATATTTTGTCTTTAATTGTATCAGTATAGACAAATGCTTGGCATAGGCAATAGGAGTCAGAGCTCCTGGGGAATTTTTTCTGACAGAGCCAGTACTGGATACCTTTGGGTAAGTCACACATTTTTCAATGTTCTTTGGCCTAATTTTTTTTTTTATTCACTGTAATCTGGAACCTAATTTGATATGCCTTAAAAGGCTGATTTCACATGGAAAATGCTCTGCTATCAGGGTAAGCAGCCATAAGAAATCCTAAAATAGGCAGATTAAGGGTTTGGTATCGTGGGGGTTTATTTTATGCAATTAAAGACATGATCACATTTAAAAATTGCTAACTTGTAGTTTAAGAAAAAAAAGCCACTAACAACTCGGAGTCACACATTTAAAAACAGCTAATAATTCTTAATTAAGGATATGATTAGCAGAGACAATGAGTTAGATAGCAAGAAAGCACAGCATTTAATTCAATGCAGATTTTCAGTGGACATGGCATGGCCAAGGCAGTTGTGTATTAATTAGTGCTCTGAAGGGGGTGAGGAGATAGGAAGGGGAAAGGAAAATTGGCAGGTGTAGAAATGAGATTAGACAACAACAGAGGATTTTTCTCTCCAGAACAGAAGTCGTGCAGAATCCCCATCAGCCTCACTAACATGTTCTGTATAACTAAAGTTGCATGCCACAAGAACGGCCAGGGGACTAAGGCACAGCCTGGGGAGAGGGAGCGGGAAGACAGCTCTTCAGGGCTCGCCTGTGCAGCATTTCCAGGCAGTTGTGACCAAACACCAACCTCCATTTCCCACCCTTGTTTTAAAAGCTGCTAGCTATTTGTGGATGGTGAGATGCCTCCACACTCAACCGTCACCGTTATGCTGATACAACTGCTGCAGCAGCACAGCGAGACCAAGCGCTGACTTTCCTCCAGTGCGTGGGTTCTCCAACCAGGTCTCTGCTCTTGGTGGAAACCCAGGCTGGAGACAAGGATGCTGTGCCCACATCCCGCAGCCACTCCTCTTGCCTGCTAGCTCTGCCAGTGCTTCAGCTTGAAGCATGCACATAGCGCCGAGCATGTCATGACCTTGGTATCTGCCATGCGCTGCAGCACACCCGTGTCCCCTGCTGCATGGGGAGCTGGATGTGTTGTCCAGGGAGTCAAGCTCCTGGGTGACTTCTGGCTGTGCCCTTTGTCACGATACTGTGGCAGGAGGCCAACTGAGTAAGGAGCTGGGTAATTGCTCAGGGCTGTTTCGTGAAGCCTGCAGGGACATGAGATACATGGGCAAACAAAGTATCTGCTGCAGGATGCGTGGTCCCGTCTGCCCCCGTCCCGGGATGGACCCTGGCTCTCCGTACAGCCTCGCCCAGGAGTGCTCTTCAGTCCCGGACGTGTCCCGTCACGAGGAGGATTCTGTCCGCTGACACACCCGCAGACGGGGAAGAAGGCAGCAGGAGTGAGCCCGCTCAGGTGGAGCCATCCCACGGGATGGGGCGGTGGTTGAGGGGCTGTCCCCTGCATCATCCCAGTGTGTAATTTGGGAAATCACTTCTTTGAGTCTTTCTTGTCTCCACAGTTAAAGCGGCGCCCGTTGGAGGGCAGAGGAGACGCGCAGGCCTATCTGTGCTCCGCTTTTGACGAGTCGTGCGGGCAGAGCAGCTCCAGGGGTGGGGCCTCGTCCCCCGCCCGGTCCCCGGGGAGCGAGAGAGCGGGTATTGCGGGGGGGATGTGTGGGCTGCGGGGGGTTGCGAGGGGGATCTGGGAGGGCTGTTCCGGCTCGCCGTGCTGTTCCGCAGCTGGGAAAAGTGCTTCTTCCCCCGCCCCTTCCCCCCCGGCCTGTCCTGCTCGAAAACGCGAAGGAGGCAAAGAGGAGGGGGACAGTGCGGGGCAGCCCCTCCCTCGGCAGGGGGACGCCCTGTCCGGAGCCGCCCGGTGCCTCCCGGTGCTCCTCAGTCGGCGGCGCGGGGGACATCGGTAACTTCACCGCACGCACGTGACGGGCCCGCGACACCGGGACGCGGTGAGTACTGGGGCGGGCGCAGGGGCGGGCGGAGG
>VWPU01022638.1:0-15001 GCA_013398955.1 Callaeas wilsoni | reverse complement strand
GCGCCCCGCGCCTCCCCCCATGGGGCTGCCGGGCCCTCGCCCGCCGCCGCGGAGCCCACCGGTGCCACCGAGCCCGCCGGCGGCGAGGACCGACCCGCCGCTCTGTCCCCGCCGGGAGCCGTGGCGAGGAGCGCAGGTACGGGAGAGGATGCGGTGCGGGCCGGGAGCGGGGGCGGGGAGTACGGACCGGGAGCTGTTCGCCCCGGGTGCGGGGTGGGGGGGTCCCCACCGCCGGCAGAGCCGGTGTTCGGAGCTGTCTCGGCCCCGGAGCCTCGGGAAACCCGCACGAACCGTGAGGGCCAAAGATATGTCCGGGAGCTGCCCTTCCGCCGGTGCCGGCGCCTGGGAGCGATTTTTTTCCCCCGCAAAGCAGGGGCCGGGATGACGGCGAGTCCCAGCGCCGGTGGCACCAGCCGGGGGTTGGAGTCCGGGCGGGGGAAGGGGCTGTCGCCACCACTCTGCTCTCCCTGCCCCGCTCTCCCACCGAGCCCCGCGGACTGACCGGGACGATGACCATGGGTTGCAGCGGAGCTGGGACCCCACGCGTGGGAGGCAGCGGGCTCGGGAGCTGCCCTCAGCCCTGGCTGACAGCGGTGCCCCCTCCGTGCAGCCCGGGCAGTCCCCAGCAGCCGGCCAGGAGCATGGCCCAGCCAGAGAGCGAACTGGTGTCCCCGCCAGTGGCACCCTCGTCCCCCGAGCTGGAGTGCCAGATCTGCTACAGCCGCTTCGACGCCCGTGCCCGGAGGCCAAAGCTGCTCCGCTGCGGCCATCGCCTGTGTGCCCGCTGCCTGCGCAGGATTGTTCCTTCGGGGGACGCTTCAACCCCCCAGCTCCGTTGCCCCTTCTGCCGCCAGCACAGCCCAGTGCCGGGTGGGGACGTGCAGCAGCTGCAGGATGACGGTGAAGCACTGGCACTGCTGACAGGCCATGAACGGGCCAAGAAACGGGATCCACCTCGATCTCCTGAGGTACTCCTATGCCCCAGTGTGCTGGAGCCCACATCCAGCCCCGACTGCCTGGTTGTCACCATTCTGGAGGTGCCAGAGGACGTGGCCCCACCGGAGAGCCTGGGCAGGCTGGAGGTGGTGCGGCTGTACCGCCCCACCAGCCTGGGTGCACTGCCCTGCCACGGCCCTGGGCAGAAGTGGCGCTCCTGGGGGTGGCAAGCCATCCCTCGCTTCATTCTGGGTGTCCTCTGCCTCCTCTACTTCAGCTCCCTGCCCTTCGGCATCTACCTCCTGCTCATTGAGCACCACAGCCTGGGCATCATCCTGGTCAGCCTTGTGCCCTCCACCCTCCTTCTCTGCATTGTCTACAGCCTCTGCCAGTGCCTGTGCCTGGAGGTCTTTGGGTTCCCCCACTCCTGACCCCGCACAGCCAACCTCTGTGCCTGAGCCAGGGAGAATTTGGGTTCCTTGGGGCATTGTCTCTTGAGGTACAGGTGTCCTCTGACCCACAGCATGCTCTGCCTGGACCATGGAGAGAAGCTCAGTGCCTGGTGCCTTCCCATCCAGAACAGCAGTGTCTTTTCCATGTGGGTGCTCACACTGGCTGAAGTGGCTGCAGGAGCTCCTTGCAGCCTACAGGCATTTGGGCCAGACCCTCAGCTCCTCGTCCTCCTCCTCCACAGCAGACAAAGGGCAGGAGCCAGGACACTAATCCCAGCTGAGGAATTGCAAGTGCTGGGCGCTGAGCGCCGCGGCCGGAGGGGCCCCGGCAGGAGAGGGACGGGCAGAGCCCGGGGGCTCCTGCGGTCGGACTGGCCCCAGCACGGCTCCGTGTCCATAGTGTAAATAGTTCTGTCTGTGGCGCCCACGCTCCTCGTGGGGCTGCTCCCATCGCATCTGTGTTTCTTTCTCATGTGTGAGTCTCGTGTTCGCTGACATTGTGTCCCAGAAAGGGGAGGAGTGGAGGAGTTTCTTTGGTGTGTAAAGACGTCTTTGCAGCTGTTTTGTAGTCGTTGTGGTTTTTACGCGGAGCCTCCGGGCTTTATTTAACCTCCTTGGGTTTTGTTTTGTAAGGATTAATTTAACACCGCTAACCATTTTATTACCTTTATCAAGAAGAGCAAACTCTAATTTTGATCTCTGCCCTGGACCTGCCCTGCTCTGCAGGGGCTCCTCACAGCAGCGCTGGCATTGAAGTTACCCACATCTCTGCTGGCACCCCTGCATCCCTACCAGCATCCCCAGTCATATCCTGCACCCCTGCCAGCATCCCTCACCAGCAGCCCCACTGCACACAGGCAACACCAGGAGACACAAGAGAGAGTCATATTTATTACTGTGTTGTGTCCCTCCCCACCCACATCTCTCACTCTCCTTGGCCAGGCAGCTGCTGGCTCCCATGGCTGTCTCTCCTGCCATGCCCCTGGGGACAGGACATGACTGTCCCAACCCTACACCTGCTCCAGCACCACTGGCACCCCCGGGGGACACCCATTCTTGCTGGGAGGAGATTCCAGCATCTCTGCCACACTCCAGATCTTGGGTTTCTGGGCCTGCTTGCCCTGCCCAGGGCCTGTCCTCACCTCGGGGCTGCCCCCACACCCATCCTGCACAGGGCTAGAACCGGGAATGGGGACAGCGCCCGATGGGACCCCCTCGCCCTCGCTGTCCTCGCCATCCGAGGCGCTGCGTGTGGCCCAGCTCGCCTTGTTCTCCTTCTTGAGGCGCCGGCGGGCATTGGCGAACCAGGTGGAGACCTGGGTGAGGCTCATCCGGCTGACCACAGCCAGCATCACCTTCTCCCCCTTGCTGGGATAGGGGTTCCTGGGGTGTCGCGCCAGCCAGGCCTTCAGTGCCCCGGTGCTCTCCCGCGTCGCCGCCGCCTTCGCCCGCCCTGGCTCTGTGGGCATCCCCAGCGGCACCTCATAGGGTGCTGAGACCTGGAGGGGCAGAGGGGTGTCAGGACGGGACAGGGGGCATCACGGCCAGAGGAGAGGGGCTGTGGGATGTCAGGGCTCGGTCCTTTGTGTGTGGGAGAGGGCAGAGCTGTATTCTGCTTGTTGTCTTCCTCTCCTATGCACACCTAAAGGGCCAAGTGCAGGAGGGTATGTGTGGGGGCAGGGGAATGCTGGGGAGGGGCAAGGGCCTGGGGACAGCAGGTCCCCAGCCCCGATTCCAATCACCCCACAGGGTCCCATCCTGGTCCTGGGAGAGCCCCACATCCCGTTCCTCCTCCGGAGCTGCAGCGCGGCACTTACCAGGGATGTCACGAGGCCGAGAGGGGGTGGCAGGAGGCTGTACCCGGCCAAAATGGGACAGGGGCAGGAGTAGGGGCAGGGGCAGGGCAGTAGGGCTTGGGGCGGCCCCTGCAGGGTCCCCCAAGGCCCCCCAAGGCCCCCCAGCTTTTGTCCTGGGTTACTCTCGCCCCGAGGTGCTGCCATAGTGCAGGAGAGGAGCTGGGGAGCTGCTCCCGGGTGTTTTATAGCTGCTGGGGTCTGCAGTGACTGACAGCTGATTAGGGGGTATTAGCACCCACGAGAGCAGCAGCAGGATCTGGGGCACCTGATTCCCCCCCTTCCCCGGCTACTGTTGGGCAGGGACTTGCAGGGACCGTCCTCCTCGCCTGCCTGCCACCAGCCAGAGCCCTGCTCCCTCCCAGCCCCCCGGCTCTGCACAGCCTACACAGCTCCCAGGGATGGGGTACAATGGCACTCCGGGGCTGGCGCGTGGGGCCCACCATGAGCCCCATAGCCACCCCTGGCCACAAGCACACAGCCCATCTGCGGCTTTAATACAGCGCCGAGCTGTGTCCCATCCACGGCCCCAGCCCTGACTTGGGGCTGTGGATGGCGGAGTGCCCTTTGCTGCGGAGGGCGGGTTGGAGGGCCGGGAGCTGGTGGAAGAACTACAGCCTGATGGGAGGACAGCAACCCATGCTGCCCCGTCCTGCTCCTCCTCTGGCTTGGCCAGGTCCTCACCCAGCACTGCCATGCCTGCCCCTGGATTCCCGGCAGCAGAGTGATGAAGGGAAAGGGTCTTGCAGTCCCATGGACAGTGGGGATCCCTGCAGGCACTGGGGGGGTCCTGTGGCTGGCACAGCAGGAGCAGTGGGTGGGCAGGGCAGTGGTGGGCAGCTGTGTGAGGGGCCCCAAAAGCCCGCGACCCCCTGAGCCACCTGCTTTTGCCGCCATGCCTCCCTGCTAAGACTGGGATTATCCCACAGGTTGTATCCGTCATTAAATACCGACTAATAACGCTCTCAGGATATTAAATATGTAACAAACCCGCTTAGCGCTGGCCAGGACAGGAAGGCGAAGGTCACCGGTGCTAATGAGCCCAGCCACATCCCTGGATCCCTGCAGGCCCTGGTGACAGCAGAAGGTCCCAGGGCTGAGGTGCCAGCGCTCAGAAGTCCCAGGCCCCTGCACTACCCCACGGCCAGAGCCCCAGCAGCACATGGAGCTCCCAACATACCGCAGCCAGAGCCCTGGTCCCATCCATCCCACAGTGGGCTGGTCTTGTGCTCTGGGCAGCCACAGGTGGGGAAGCCTCAAGCCAGCCAGGACACTGGTGCTGCTGGCTGGGACCAGCCCTGGCCACGGCCCCGCAGTGGCCCCATAACCTTGTCCCCACAGGACTCGTCCAGCCCTAATCAGCACCGTGGATCTGCTTGATTAGATAATGGGGCTGTAATCTAGGAAAGCGCCTGTGGATTGTGCGCAGCACCCTGACCCTGCACAGCTGGAGAGGGAGGGCCACGGCCAGCCGCCGGCACAGCGGGCGGACACAGCTGGACACCGACCGAGCCGCAGCCGGGCAGGCACCGCCATGCACCGGCACTACCGGGCACAGGCAAGGCTGGTGTGAAGGCAGCGGGACAGAGCTACGGTCAGGACAGAGCCGCAGCCACCTCAGGGGAGGTGTGGGGCCACCCACACCTCACTGCCCTGGTGGTCACGGGGGGCGTCCCACAGCGGCCCCGGTGCCATCGCCGTACCCTGCATGAGGGCAGGGAGAGCCCAGCAGAGACCACCCCGCCCCCGTCCCGCAGCCGCGGGGCTCCGGCTTCACAGAGGCTCTCACCGAGCCAGGGTGGTTCCCGGCCGTTTTCCCCTCCGCGGATAATCAGTTTAATGCAGGAGCAGAGAACTAAAACTCGGCGATTAGCTGTTATAATCGCATGTAAATAGGCCCAGACAAGCCGCTCAGGAGGGCGGTGTGCGGCTCGGGACAGAGTTACACGGGATTTAGGCTGTTTACCACTCGATTAATTTCATGACTCCAGCCCCAAGCCCACCGCTGTCCCAGCTGCCCGGCTCGCTTCCCAGGAGTCAAGGTCACTCGGGCGGAAGGCAGCTGATAGCCCAGGGCGTCTGCCAGAAGCGATGGGCCCAGCCCAGCGCTGGGCTCCAGGACCCGTGTGCCTCAGCCTCAGGGCCGTGCTGAGGCTAGGCTGACCCATCCCCGGCCCCTGGACCCCCAAGCAGGCACACACACAGGTCTCCATCCCTTTTTATTCATAAGCATAATCAAAGCTTGAGAATGTCACAGCTGAACCCCTCCAACAACCACCAACGGACTAACATGAGAGTCCATCGCTCTTCAGAAGAAAAATAGAGCATCTTCTGCCTCCTTCTCCTTGGGCTCCTCCAGTCCAGAGCCCTGCTGCTGCCTGCCCGCAGGCCGGAGATGCCACTGGAGGGCTGGCTGCTGGCACACTAGGACCACTGGCCCCATGGCTGTGGGGAGCAGTGGCTGCGGCTGCACACACCTCACCTCTGACACTGCACCACGCAGTTGTGCCCAGCTCTACAGCTTCCCCAGGGCCCTCATGTGCTGGGCAGACGCCAATCCATGGCTGCCCACACAGACCGTTCAGGAAACGGGATTTGAGACCATCAAGTGCAACAGGCAAGGAGACCATCCACACAAGGGCTGCCCCTGTGGCTGCTGAGCAGTCTCTGGGGGGATGTGCAGGACCCCTACAGCACAGGGCCGAGCGGCAGCGTGTCCCTGGTCCTGTCTGTGCCGCCACGGCTCAGGCGCGTCCTTTGCAGCCCCGGCACAATAAGGCAACTGCTGGCTGGGGCGGGGGCTGCCGGTGCGGCCGCCTGCCCAGCATGGTGCGGCCCTGGCCCGGTGCTAGTCCGACAGTGTGATGACATCGTAGTGGATGCCCGGCTGCAGCTGCTGGATCTGCTCGGCTGCTGCCTCGGTGGTGAAGACGCCCTGTGCCTGGGCCATCGCTGCATCCGCCACTGCTGCAGGGGAGGGGGGGTCAGTGCTGCCTCGGACTGAGGGCAGGGGGAGCCCGTGGCTACTCAGGGCTCCCCTTCATGCTCCTCACTTGTCCCCTAGGAAGGGACATAAGGCCACCTCGCCCATGTGGGGCTCCAGCAGGGAGTCCAGCTCTGGTTAACCCTCTTCCAGAACTGACAGGCTGGGACCAGCACAGATCTGCCCTTGGACACCATGGCTGGCAGCAGAACAGTGATCCAGCCTGATGTTCCCAGCCCTCCCACCAAGGACTGCTGCACGGCTCGCTGCCAACCCCAACAACAGGACTGGCAAGACTGGCCCCCCAAACCCTGGGAGGACTGGCCCTTCTGGCACAGGGCCCTGCTACTACCTGAGACAGCTGAGTGCGCTGCTGCTTCCAGCTGTGCCTGGGTGACGAGCTGCTGCTCAGGTGACACGGGCATGTACTGGATCTGCAGAAGGAAAAACGGAATCCCTGATGGGAGAGTTCCTCCTGGAGCTCCTCGAGCCGTGGTTGCTGCACTCAGGCACCAGCCCATGAGCTCCCCTCCATTTCACATATCCCTCTCCAACTGCAGGCTCAGGACCCACATTCCAGCTCCTGCTACCACGCCTGGCTCCTTACCTGCGACTCCGGGAGGAACTGGCCACCCTGTTCATACTGGATGTGGGTGATCTGACCATCCTGTACCTGGGGACAAACAGTGAGGCTGTGGTAGGGTCTGTGGGTGTCCGGGCCCCCAGCAATGCTGTGACCCAAACAGAGGAAACAAGAGGGGACAGGAGGGGGCCCAGCCTTACATGTGACACCCCTCGAGCCCCACCCACCATGTGATGGGAGCAGACAGTCTGAAGCTCACCTGAATGTGATGTCCCTCTGGGACAACAACGTACTCTTGGGGAAGCAAGTGCGGGACGCCTTCCTGGGCAATAATGTACTGAACCTGCAAACATGGAAATTCAGACCCAGAAAAAGGTCACCACTGCCCACCCCTCATCACAACAGCTTGATTTGGTCTGTGCCCTGTGCCTGTTTCCACCATCCCAGTGCCTTCAGCTCTCCCTATGGGGTCCTGCTCTTCCCACAAGGCAGTCTCCCATTCGTGGGCCATGTCCCCTCACCTGGTTGTCAGCAGTCACTAAGTGCTGTACTGTCTGTCCGTCAGCAGTCGTGATCTCCTGGATGTACGCTGCCTCCTCCTGCAACATCAGCAAGTGCCCAGTGTGGTCAGGGGGGCTGGACCTGACTACAGCCCCTCAAGAGGCCCCACTGTGAGGAGCAGCCACACAGGACAGGAGGTTGAGGCCAAGAGACCCAACTCACTTGGCTGGTGATGCTCTGCTCCTGTGCAACAAGGATGTGCTCCTGCCCCAGAGCCTGCTGCAGCCGCTCGGGAGCCAGTACAGCCTGGCCAGCCTGCAGAGCTGCTGCAACACAGAGAGAGAGCTGGTGGGGATGCTGCTGGGGACACTGCCAGGGCTGCCAATGGCCTTGCTCCCCACTGGCCACTGCCTGACACCTGCCCCAGCGAAAAGCACGGGGCAGTCTCTGGGCTCTGCTCACACAAGGTAAGAGCTAAACAACAATGGGCAGAAAATACTCTCCACGTCAGACCCTGAACTCTGCTTCCAGTGTGAGCTGCTCCCATGTGCACTGATCTACCAGGATCTGCCTGGAGAGAACACAGGCCCCTTCATTCCACGCAGTTGTCTGTGCCCAGCCCCTTGGTCTCTGTCTCCACCAGCAATCCCAACCACAGGAAGATCCTCCTGGCCCTTCAGCCCCACCTGACCCACAAGCTGGGTGAATCTCACATGTGGCTCCAGCTGTAGGACACCTACAGGTCAGCCCTGGCCCCGGGGACATGTCTTACTGTGTAGGGTGGCCAGGGTGTCCTCGTCGCTGTTCAGGATGATGGTCTGCTGGGCAGCAGCTTGCCCCGGCCTTTTGCCCTCTGAGCTGTGCAAACGCTGCGTGTGGAACTTGAGGTGCCCATTACGGTTGAACCTAGGGAGAGGCAGAGCGAGGTGGAGTGTGCCACAGGCAGCACAGGACCCTGTGCTCTCTGCAGGCCACGGGCCCCACAAGCACATCCTGCAACATGGCCAGTCCCCTCTCCCATCAGTGCCCAGGGACTGAACTCTCCTATGCAGAGGTTCCTTGGAGACAAAGCTGGGTCCACCTGCAGCAGGAACCATTCCCAAGAGCACTGTCCCCTCTAACAGGCTGATCCTGGCGAAGGTTTGGGGCAGACGGCTCTGCCAACATTCTAGCTCCTCTTGAACCTTGCAGAGCTGTGGGATCTCGCAAAACAGGATCAGCCCAGCTCCATCACTCACCTCTGCCCACAGACCTGGCAGGCGAAGGGCTTCTCATTGGTGTGGGTCAGCATGTGCCTGCGCAGGTCCTTCTTGTTCTTGGAGGCGAAGCTGCAGTGAGGGCACTTGTGTGGCCGGAGGTTGGCATGTTGAACCATGTGGCTCTGGGGAAGGAGGAAAAGTGTCGGGTCAGAAACCCTCGTTGCTCCAAACCCCTTGTTCCCAGGGCTGCTCTGCACAGGAAAACTTACTCGGACCTCTGGCCAGAGTGTGGCAGTGAAGGGACAGTCGGGACACTTGAAGGTGCTGGGCCCAATGTGGGCTCTCTTGTGACTCTCCATCTCCGCTCTCCCTGTGAACATGGCTGTGCAAATCTTGCATGAAAACTTTTTGGCTGTGGAAATCTTGCATGAGAGCTTCTTGGCTGTGGAAACCTTGCATGTGAGCTTCTTGGTCATGCCTTGGAGTGCAGGCCACTTGACCTTTGGGGATGAGAGTTCCTGCCCCTCGGAGGCTGGGGATAAAGACGAGTCCTTCTGGAGCTGCCTGGTGACACACTGCACCAGGGGCCACTTGACTCCGGCGGGCTGTGCCTCCTGGCCCTCCGCAGGTGAAGAAAAGGCAGCGTCCCCGCTGAGGGGCTGCGAGAGAAACACCAGTCACATCTGCTCACACTGCTGCTCAGGAGGGGGAGAAGGCTCATATCCTTACCTCCATGGTCTGGAACTGGCTCCCTGGGACACTGGATGACATGATGTAGTGATTGCTATGGTCCTTCAGAGCCTCCTCTGTCATCACAGCTCCGCTCACCACAACTGCATGAGAGGTCTCCACAGGGCTCTCCTCCTCGCTGCTGGAGAGCACAGGGTCAGCGAGGATCCACCTCCTCACCACTAAAGCCTTCTCACTGGAGGCCAGAAGTGCCACCCCCCCACACTCCTCCCATATACAGCTGACCTGTACAGCGTGGCAGGAGCCTGGATCTCCTCGCTGATGGGTGCGATGATGCTGTACTCTGCTGTTCCGCTGAAGGGGATGGTGATCTGCTGCAGCTCCGAGCCACTCAGGCTCGCTTCCCCGTAAGCCTCCTGAACAAGTGTCTGCCCAGGCTCTGCCATGTGCAGCATCACCAACTTTTGCTGCTGCTCCTTAGAGTCCACCTTTGCCTCCTCCTCCTGTGCCTGCAGCTCACAGGGGCCTGGTGTCTCTCCTGGGTCATTTGGCTTCACCACTGCCACCTGTGTAATACAGCAGCTCAGCCAATGGGGGCAAGGCTCTGCAAGACACCCCTGCAGCAGAACAGGGCTGAGAAGCCTCCTGGAGCCAGCCCCCAGCAGGCCTGGCTCCCCTTGACCTTGCCCACCTGCAGTGAGCCAGTGGCCAGCTCTCGCTGGGCGCTCATGTTCAGCAGGAGATCCAGGGCTGTCTGCGTAGCCAGCTCTGCTGATCCAGCCACATCTGGGGGGTAGCATAGGGAGGATCAGGCAGGAGCTCACCAACCTCCTCTCCATCCCAACCCCTTCCCAAGAGCTCACTTACCTTGTTCATAGATGATGGTGGCCCCTTCCAGTGACCCATGTGAGAGAACAGAGGGCTCTGCACCTGCAACAGCCTGGACCGTGTGGCAGGTGATGGGGCCAAGAGGTGCCTGTGTGAGAGAGAGAGCTGACAGCACAGTGGGCAGCGAGCACCGGGAGGAGCTGGGGCCAGGCATGGCACTCACCGGTGGGCTGGCCTCTGGCTCAGCTGGTGCCTGCACCTGGCTGTGCTGCTGCTTCAGTTCCTCAATTTGCTGCAGGGTGAAGAAGGGGCGGCGGCGGCAGGGCGGCTCCTCGGGGTGCCGCTGTGCCCACTCCTCGAAGGAGTCAGCGTGGCGGCATTGCACGTGCAGGCGCAGGTTCTTCTTGTGCTTGGTGGTGAAGTGACAGAACTCGCAAGCGAACGGCTTCCCTCCTGCAGGGCCCGGGAGGGGGAGTCAGGCAGGAGGTCCCCAGGGGATGGCAGGGAGAGCACGCAGACTCTGACCGTCTCTGGGAGAAGGGGGCATGCAGGGCATCGGTCAAACAGCTCCTCTCACCTGTGTGCTTGACTGCCATGTGTGAGACCAGGAAGTCCTCCCGGAAGGTGGAATACTTGCAGACGCTGCACTTGTAAGGCTTGTCATTCATGTGTGACAGCTGGTGGTTCAGCAGGACCTTCTTGTCCTCGCAGACATAGTCACAGAACTCACACTTGAACCTGCCAGGACAAAGCCACCTGTCACATCTGCTCAGGGGAGAGCGACACAGGCTATGCCTGGGGACGCCGAGCTCGTACCTGCGGTTGGCAATGGCCTGGATGTGCGTCAGCAGGTGCATCTTGAAGGTGTAACGCTTCTTGAAGGACTTCCCGCACTGTGGTGAAACGAAGTGAAGCAGCGCTCACCCCCTGCCCTGCCTCACCCACTGCCAGCCCCTCCCCAGGCTGTGTCCCACTCACCTTGTCACACATGTGTGGTTTCTCTGTACTGTGTGTCTTCATGTGCTGCGTAAGCCTCTTCTGCATGGGGTAGACACGGTTGCAGACGGGGCATGGGAAGGAGTTCAGCTTTGGCGGCTGGATGGAGAGCATAAAGATGAGATCACCTGGATGAGCTCACCAATTTCTTTACCCTCTCCCCACTGGAGGACCTGGGTTGCCTTTCCTCAAGAGATCCAGAAACAATGCCCTCAATGAGGCATCGAGATTTTGTGGAAGACCCAGATGTGCCTCTTCCCATATAACAGTGCTGAGATTCAAGTCAACAGAGTATTCAAACTCACCGGATCAGCTCTCTTCTTCCTGAAAAAGAAATAAGAAAACCCCCTTGTGTCAGCCACATCCCAAGCCCAAGCTGCCTTATACCCAGACACCAAAACTCCATTTTGGAAAGGGTCAGGAGATGGGACAGCTACAGCCACCCTCCCAGGGCAGGAAGAACAGTGTCAGTGCTGTTCAGTGCCCAGGATTGTGCTGCCCTCACCTGTCCCGGCTGTGCACTGTGGAGTGCCGAATGACATCCTTCTTGTACACACTGGTGTAATTGCACTCCTCGCACTTGTAGGGCTTGCTGCCCACATGGTTGAACATGTGCTCCTGTGAGAGGCAGAACAGGGCCATGAGACTTGGGGCTGCCAGGCAGCCTGTGGGTTCGAGGCAGGGCAGAGGAAGTTCACCTTGAGGGAGGACCAGCGCCGGGAGCGGTAGCTGCACTGAAGACACTTGAAGAGCTGCGGGTCATTGGCCTCGTGTGAGTTGACATGGAAGCGCAGGTCATCGTGTGTGAGGAACCGCGAGCCACAGATCCGACACAGATAGGGCCGCATCAGGGGCTTGGGGGACTTGTAGTAGTACCTGCAGAAACAGGAACGGGGCTCAGAGCTGCAGTGGCAAACGGGCTGGACCGGCCCTGGGCACAGGCCAGAGGGCCCAGCACACCCCTCACCTGCGCCCCATGTACTTGCGGTATTTCTTGCCCAGGAAGCGACGGGAGGGCCGCCCACGCCGCCGGGGGATGACGTCTGCCTCCTCGGCACCGGTGTTGGAGGAAGGGTCCTTGTTCTCGGAGTCGGACTGGCTGATACCGGGCTCTGCCAGGTTCTCGCCAGTCCCATTCTCCAGGCAGGAGGAACTGGCTGCTTCCGAGTTCTGCAGATCCTGGCTTGGTGCGCTCTGGGACGTCACCAAGGGCTCCACCTCCCCTCCTGTCCCACAGAACACAGCACAGCTCCGTCACGCTCCTGCTGCAGCTCCAGCAGCTTGCACACCACTCCCCGCTCCTCCCCTGAACGGGGCTGCTGCCTCCCACCTCCCTCACCTTCCGGCATGTCCTGAGGCATATCCTCCAGACGAAGCAGCTTGCGAGGTCTCCCTGGGCGTCGACGTGGCCTCTCCTCGCTGGATGTGGGGACAGTGCGGCCGTACTTGGGCTGTCGCCCCCGGGGCTCATCCTCAGCTGGGTTGTAGTCACTGTCCTCTGCAGGCAAGCACCCCAAAACATCAGAGACTGGGAAAAGACTAAGCTACATAAGATGTGGGGACACCAAGTCCTACCTTCAGGATCATCAATAGCACCAGCATCCATAATATCATCATCTTCTTCTTCTGGGGCCTCCTCATCCTCAGTCTTTGGAGCAGCTCCCACCTTTCGTGGTCGTCCTTTCTTCAGAGCCAGAGCTGAACCCACTGCCACAGAGAACAGCATGAAAACTCTTTACCAGACTGTGTGCCAGAACAGGCCGTTATGCTCCGGCTCTCCTCTTGTTTCTTCCCAGGAGAGCAGAGCCTGTCTGCAGTGAGATGAATTTCCCTCAGCCCTTGGAACACACCTGGCTGGAAGTGACGCTCTTTCATGTGGTTAATCAGTGTTTTCTTAGAGACACTCTTGTACTGACACATCTTGCACTTGAACTGCTGCACCACCACCACTTCCATCATCTCTTCCAGGGTCTCCAAGTCTGGCTGGTCCATCTCCTCCCCACCATCTGCCTCTTGGGCTCGGTCTGGCTGTGCAGGCAGCTCCAGCACTTCCAACTGCTCGGAAGGCTCTGAAGGGCCGGGCTGGTCAAGGCACGTGGAGGTAGGTCCATCAGCAACAGCTTCTATCGCCAAGCTATTGGCTAGAGCAGAAGTGGCCATCTGGGACACCATGGGGGCACCTGAAACCAAAACCCACTCAGCCAAGGGGCAGATCCTCACCTGCATCCAAGGCTGCATCCGTACAGGGGGCACAGGGCTGAACACAAGCTCAGGAACAGGCTCCCAAGAGGACTGTGGTACAGGCATCATGGCTGATACACCTGGGACACCCACGCCAGGCCACGTTCCAGTGGCACAAGGCTCAGAAGAAGAGCTGGCCACCATGGACAGCCCAAGGAGCTCCCTCACCATCATCAGGGCCTTGCAGAATGAGGTACTGCGTGGTCTCTGCCCTTCCGTCCTCTGCGCTGGTCACGGCGATGCAGCCTGGCAGGGAGAGGACAGCAGAGTGGTGACTGCCAGATCCAGGGGCTGTAAAGTCACTGGGGCTCCCTGGGGCTCTCCCAGTTCTCAGAAGCTGGAAGGTGTGAGGAGGGTCTGGCTCTGGGGATGGAGCCTGCTCTGGGCTGAAGGAGCAGCTGGACAGAAGGAAGGCTGTCCAGCAACTCTAGCTCCTCACCAAACCCTCCAGTCACTGCAGCAAGGCAAGAAGAGAAAACACTGCTGACCAGATGGACTCAATGATCTTAGAGGTTTCTTCCAGCCTAAATGATTCCATGTCCATATTTCCCCCACCTCCTGAGGTCTGGTGCAGTAGCAGCTCCCTCCCCAGCCCACCAAGCCATCTCCACACGAGAGCACACACTCACTCTGGATGATGTCAGGCCCGATTGTGGACTCAATGATTTTGTCAATGGCAGAACCCAGGTCTGAGGAAGTGGACGCAGTGGAGTCTGACACAACTGTGGCTCCATCGGTGACAACACTGGAGTGGACCAGGACTTGTGGGGACTCTGACACCATGATGGACTGGCTCACAGTGGAGACACTGGAGACCAAGGTGGATTGGGCAATAGAGGATGAGTCTGGCAGGTAAATCCTTGGAATGCCATCTGTGCTGGAGCTACTCTCCGAGACCTCTTCCTGGCAGATAAAAAGAGTCCAGAAGAACTCAGGTGAGACACCTCTGCCAGCCCAAGCCCTTGGGGCAGCCAGCTTATACAAATGACCCGGTGTATCACTGCAAAACTTCCAGGAAAGGCATCAGAGCAAATCCTTTAGTACTGGCAAAAACTTGGACCTCCACGGCTGCTCTTGCTACGAAGGGGCGTTCTGCTCCTCAGACTGACAAGCAGACGCCGGACCAGAGGTATAACAGTGCCTGCCAAGGCCGTAAAGCTCAGTTCGTCAGAAATGTCTACAGAAACCCCTTAGGAACCAGAACCACGGCTGTCCTTGAACCACCAGAATTCCCTGCCACCCCATCCTTCCCACCAGCGCCTACCAAGGAGACCCCGCTGCTGTCGGAGCTCTGCCCCACGCCGGAGTCATCGGCCCGGGAGAGGAGCCCGGGCCCCGCGGCGGCATCGCTGCTGTCCGCCGACACGGCCTCCGAGCTCCCGACGCCCAGGCCGCTCTCGGTGGGCTCCTCCCGCGCCGCCTGCGGGGTCGCGTCGCTGCTGCTCTCCACCGCATTTTCCTCCATGCCCGCCCTGCCGGGGCCCGCTACGCTCGACCTGAGGGAGGACCGCCGCCGTCAGGGCCGCTGCCCGCTTCCTGCTGTCCCCGTCCACCGCGGGGGTCCAGGCTGGGCGGGCCCGGGGCCCCAGAGCCGCCGCGGGCCCATTCCCGAGGGACCCGAGCACCCTCACGGGGGTCCCGGCGCCACCTGGCGCCCCCGGTCCCGTCATGTCCCGCGGCCCCGCCCGGCGTTCGGCCGCCATCTTGCCGCGGGGTCCCCCCCCGCCGCCTCCGCGCGC
>VWPU01022635.1:0-30882 GCA_013398955.1 Callaeas wilsoni | reverse complement strand
ACACCTCCATTTATGCATAACAAACAGCTAATAAGAAAACAAAGGCATCAGTTGCCTTTGTTTGAAATAATTAAAACTTCACTTTTGAGAGGAAGAAGTAACATCTTCAGAAAAAAGCCATCTCCATAAAAACGTAAGGAAAAAGGCCGCATTTGCAGACTCTGTAAGAAAGTGAAAGCAAAAAAAAATAGATGCAGAACTTCTTTGTACTGGTCATTTTTCTTTGAACATAGTGGAATGTAGAAAAAACCAAATAGATAAAACAGATTTCATTCCCTTCCTTTATTTTTTTCTATTTTACTGTTCTTATGGGTTTGAAAAATATCAGAAATCCTAGCATTGGCTGTTTTGTTGGAAATGGGAGACAAATCCAGTCTGATGTATGCTTTTTTGTTTTTCATAATTCATTTTCCAGTTTGAAGAACTACAAGTTAAGGTCCAAATAAGACACAGAAAGTATAAAAGCATTAGGTGATTGACTGTAAGGAGTGAACACTGATAAAGATTCCCCTTGCTTTGATACTGTGTTTATTGTATTTTGCCTTGGAGTTTCTATGCACTATTAAAACCAGAATGCATCTACAGTTTTTTATATGAATTTCTCATTGATATAACAGTGTTTTTATTGTAGCAAGTAAATGCTGGCAGTTTTAGAAGGTTTACTTGTGTATATTGTTCAGCACATTTTAGAGTTTGTAGTCATTTGTTTCTCGTAGGCAGTTAAGTAGTAAAAAAGGTAGTCTTACTTAGAGATCTAATAATTACCTTCTGAATAAAGCAGAAATTAATATATTTTGCAGTGGAAATAAGGCTAGAATACTGTCTGGAAAAAAGCCCACCGCCTAATCAGAAATGGTAACATCTTTCTGCCTTCACTTAGCATTTCTACCTGATCTTGCAGTTGGGCTATAAAATCTTGGCTAACATGGGCAAGTCATACAAATAGATAGTTTTTTGGCATTAGCAGGGAAAACCTTGATTAAGCATGGATTTTAGAAGCAACACATCTTATATCTGTCGGGACTCTATTAGCTTGGTCAGATTGGCTGCTGAAACTATAGCTTTGCCTTGACCTACCTCTAGCATGTTCTGCTTGCTTTGTCTGAGGGGTTTGGTGTTTATTTTTAGGTTGGTGAGTAGGTTTCATCATTGTCAGTGGTTTTATTCCATGCATGTTCTCCTAGGTTTAAACCCTTTTGGCCTGCCCTATGGAGGGGAAAAACAAATAATATTAAATGGTAAATATTAAGTAATTGGCGTAATTAATGGTCAACTTCAAAGGCATAAACCCTACTTTTCTTGGTCCAAGTACCACAAGGAGCTCTAGAAATCTTGAAATTTATCTTTTGAGAAATAAGTGTTGTGTATGTTCAAAACGTTCCCATTGCAGTTGCTTTATGATCTTAGCATTGAATGGAACAAAAACTTTGTAACTTTAAAAAAACCCCAAAACTCTAGGCAGTGATTTTTTTTTTTTTTTTTTTTTTTAACTTCATTCAAGCCAGGAAATACCAAATAAAATCCAAAACCATTCTGAAATTTCCTTCAAACAGCATTTGGAGCTAAGTCTAAAGATCCACAAAATTAGTTTTAATAACAAAACATTAATCTGTAATAACTGTCTTATATGCGTAGACTGAGTCTTAACAACTACAACTGTTTGGCAAATCTTGTGTTCCAAGATTAAAACCTTTTTTTTCAGGAGGGGATATTTTACTGGGTTTTAGACCAGCAAAAGCCTTATCAGTTTCTTAGAGGAAAAGATTTAAATCTGCAAAGGAAAAGGTTGAAATCTGCAAAAGAATCCTGAAGGGCTGTTCCCTAATGCTTCAAGCTGCTTCACTGCAATTTCTTCCTGCCCTTAGGTCCAAAGTAGACGCAAGCAGCTGTAAGACCAAATTCCTAGTGAAGATGGACAAATATTAGAAGAGCTTCCAAACCGGGGGTTCAGATAGAACTGCATTAATATTTATTCGATATGGAGACCTAAGCATTACCCTGCAGTCATTCAACAAAATTGATTAGCTGTAGGTCCTTGAACACAAATAATCCTGAGGAAGAGAGGGAAGACTCTTCTGTGCTGATTTTGCTACTAGACTCAGTACCTCTAACTTTTTCAGCCAGAGAAAGTGAGGTTTGTATTCTGGCTTTAAATTGTGCCTCAGAACTTTTGAATGGTGATTGCTGAGCAATGAAGATTGAAAAGAAACTGATTGGTACCTTAAGGGCAGGAAAGGTTTTTGAGACGAGTGGTACCCTAAGTGTTCAACTACCCAGCACATGTCTGACCACAATTAGCCTCGTGATGATTCAGTTGTAGCTGGAAGCTCCCCCAGAATAGGAAGGTGCAGATAGTGAGGAAGCAACCAGTTGAGAATGTTGTAGGAACATCGGAAGGAGTTGCATATTGGTGTTCTGTAGGGGTCCTGAGAGATAGACAGCAGAAGTTGGGATCACTTGCAATTAGACATGTACAGGGAAGACTGAACACAAATCTGTAGGAGAAAACATGTTTTCAGTTGTACCACTCAGAGTGTGTAGGCAGTTCTGTACAGCAGCTGAAAACAATCTGCCATTGCTGAACACTTGGACAGATGAAAGCACCAAGCTAAATGAGATTCCTCATAAAAGAAGTAGAAGTTACATGCTTAGAAAATACTTCTCTGTTAGTTTAACAGTTTTGTAGTCTTGTTACTTCATTATGCTAGAATGTGCATACATAATTCTTTGTGAAAAAATAAACTAAGTTCCAGACTTTACAACTTCTAACTGAAAGTCTTGATTTGTCAAAATTTACTGTTGGCAATTGAGTTCATTTTGTAATTGTATAATGTTTGTTCTGTCATATCCAAAATTACTTTCTTAAAAATCTTCATCTGCTTTGTTTTTGCATTCGGCTTTATATTTAACCAAAGAGATTTTTGGAGTTTTTTTATTACTTATGGTAATATTTCTATCAACTGATTTAAATTATTTGAATTAGTTTCAGATTGACATTAAAAGTTAACAGCGCCTTGAAGGAAAAAAATTTGTTTACCGTAGTTAATTTTGTTTTTCTCTTTTGCAATATGTTTATTAAAAGTTTTCCTCTGAAACTTGACAGCAAAATCTGTTTTTCTAGTGAAAGACTACTAAGCCTAATGCTTTTTTCACACTTGCCTTATTCTACATTCTGAATTTATATTCCGTGCTCATCAACTGTTTCATTGTATTGCTTCAGCAAATGGAAATACCCTCTGTTTGTTTGATGTATATCAGATAATGAGGAGAGTAGTTAGGAGTAGTGTGATTTGATATGTGTACTTTGAAATAATTTCAATAAATTTAACCATAAACTGATTGTGATTTTATGCCTGATGTCTTAGAGAAACAAAATCAAACTCCCTTTTTTAAATTTTTTTTTTAATTTCTCCATACCCTCAGATCTTTAGACCCAGACTGCTCATTTGCTTGATTACCCAACTGTCTTTACTTAGATCTGTAACCTTCTAGATGGAAATTCACAAAGATAAAGTAAAATCCAAGTAATTCCTTTTTAAATGCACATACTGCATCTGGCCTAGATTCATCCTTTGTAACTTGGACATAAAAGTTAGGAACTTGGATTCAGTGTTTCACTGTTAATGGGAGGTGGTGCTAAAGTTTATCTTCCAGTAGAAAATAGCAGCCTAAATAGAATCTAGATTAAACAGGGTAAATATCAGCCTGTATCAGTCTTAATTTTCTTATAAAGCACAAGATATCAAAGCACATTTACATGGTGTTTGCCTTCCCATGAAGACAAATCTCTGCACTTGCCTTGGAAATTGAAGTTAACACTGTGTTTTTCCTTCTAGTTACCAGCTGAAGGAAGACCTAAGGGCATTTCATTAGGTTGCCACCTTCTATGATCATAAAGGCATAATAGGACATTTTGTTAGTACATACACTGTTTCTGCTGTGTTAAGTAGCACGTCCTTGCTCATTGCTGTCTTTGCCAGAAGAGCTCAAATGGGATAAATTAAATAACTGCACAGCAGCATTCATGTATTTGGTCCTTCTTCTGGCAGTTGTTTTGAATGTTTGCGAGCTTATTCCCCCCAGCAGAGGACAGTTACCAGGCACACAGACCTTTGGAAGAGGTACCTGTATTTCTGCCACTTGGAGCTTGTTGTACAGAAGGACGAGTCTGGACAAAAATAGGAAAGATTAAAGCTAACTGCTACCAGTAAATGGTCATATAATAAGAAGATGTAGAATGTGCAGCTGTGCCGATTTGGACACAAATCCAGGAGGAAACAACCCGAGAGGGGCGTCTCTCTCTCTCTCTTTCTCCTGCCTGCCAGGCAAGCAGGCCCTGGCAGCACCTCCCCCATGGGTTCGTGGAAAATAATTTCTCGAGTGAAAGTGAAAAAAACTATTTACTTAACAAAACAGAGTCCCCCGCTGTCACGGGGAAAAAAGGATATTGAAACCCCCTCCCTCGGCCCCTAAAAGAGGACTATGGAATTTAGAGTTCTTTCTGTAGGTAAAACCTGCAGCCCTGAGCTGGGCCGGGCCAGCCAGGCAGGGTCCGACGATCCCCCTTGGAGGGTCCCGCCGAGCAGGTCCGGAGATGACAGCCGGTCTCAGATGAAGAGCAAGCCAAAAACAGTCCAAAAAGGAAAAGAAGCCGCTGAGGCAGATCACAGGCCCTTCTCCGCTGAAAAGCCGAAGAGACTAGAGAGCAAAAGTCCTCTAACCAACTAAATGTTGTCAGAAGCGGGAGAGAAAAGAATGCAAAACATTCTAGTTGCAAGGTCAAGCTGGCCGCTTCGAAGAGTTCTCTCGGCTTCTCTCTCCCTCCTTTGCAATTTTAAAGAAATCAAGGAGGCGATGGGGAATACAGTATGGTCATAGAATCACCCCAAGACAGCAGCCAAGACCACTTGGTGAACAAGTTACTGCAATAGAGTGAAAGTGGATCTATGTGTTTGTAATACAAAATACTTCTTTATTGTCTTTCTTAAAAATCTACTATTTAAAAGGCAGTAGAAAATGGAGAATAATAGCAGAGGGAGACACAGTTTGGAGTTCTTCCAAAGGAAGGGAATAAGGGAATTTATATCCTTTGCTCTTAAGTGTCATGAGTCTTCTAAATGCGTGAATACTTCAAAAAAACATAAAGGAAAACATGCAGAACAGTATTGTTTAAAAACCCCAAACAACTTGACAGCTCAAACACATACCATGGATTGGAAAGAAAACATCTCCACAGTGCAAGTAAAATAGCAATAGCCTTTCCATATTGCAGAACAACTATTGTTTACTCACTCTAATTCTGTTTCTGTGAATAAAAAGCTCGTAATCATGTCTGACATTTTAAAATACATTAACCTATACATTACTTAGACTTCTCTCTAAGACTGTCAGACAAAATAAGGTCATGGAGTTACCCTTTGAAACTTGGGAATTAGGGTTTTTTTTATAATGACGTGTTTCTCTTGGTGAGCTGATCTCAATTTGCCACATAGCTCAGCCATTGCATGCAGTTGTTCCGTCAGAACTTGTAGGTTCAGGTGCAGAGGTTCTGCACAGAGAGTTCACACAAATCTCTGCTACCACTAACTTTTATGACTCAGAAATGAAGGAAAGAAGTGGTAAGAAAGAAATCCAAATCCCATAAGATAAAACCACCCATTCAGAAAAGCTGAGTGTGTGAATCAACACATACAAATACTCAAGGACAACCATTAAACCACTGACAAAAAGCAGAGAGCACATTTATTTCATTACCCTGCTAACAAGGCAGACAGGCAAGGACACAAGCTCCGTCAGGCTCAGCTCTTCCTAGCGGACAGCGGGGGTGCCCTGCTGCCTTCCCCCATATAACAAAAAGCTTTGCATATCTCTGTCTTACCTCTCTGATTTCTGGTTTTCAAAGGATGAGCAAGAGTAGGTATAGGAAATGGGAGTTTTCCCACACTGGAAATTTCAGCATTCCCAGCTGCAAGGTCACTGACCAAAACTATTCCTTCTTCCTATTCCAAGTCTTCCGGGTTTAACCCCTTTAACCTATACATTGAGTGTTCTTACTGGGCTTTTTCCATCAGTGTATTGATAGAATGAATAGACACTACCTAGAAAACACAATAACACAGCCTGCTTTTGGAGAAGTAAATAAAAGCATTTCTGTCAGATCAGTTAATTTGGGAAAATGAGCTGTGGGATCAGTTTGTTGCATCAGGCGAGACAGAAGGATCTGCACGTCTGTATGCTCTGAGATGTCATCATGAGGAAACAAGATACAATACTTAAAAGCAGTTCAGATGATGTTCACTTCTACCATGCCTCAGTTTTTGGCAGTGCAGACATAAGAACTAATGAATATTCTGAATACTGTTTCATGTAACCCTTCAGAGTTCCCTATCTTTGGAAGAGTTTTACACTGCTGCTGGCTTTCTGGCATTGCTAGTAAGAGAAACATGCAAAGTAGGGAAGAGCAGGCTTTGTCCTAACTCACATTTTGAAAATAATTACATCAGCTGCTTATTTCAGCTTGTAATGATAATGGAGCACATCAGGTCTAGGATCCTAGGGATGACATGCTCACTTTGTTCAACAGGAGCACAGGTGTTGTCAAGTTACCTGTGGGTTGCTTGAGGGCACTCTTATGTTACTGCATGCAAAGGAAAAGATCCTGGTAAATGGTGGAATAAGGGGAAGAATTGTGGCTTTATAGGGAAGGGAGAATTTGCTCTCAAGTGTGATGCAGTAGTCACCTGTGCAAAATTTTAATGCAGAAGACATGGTAGTTTACTACTGGATAAAACAGATACCAAATTTTAATGACAGGATAAATATTTTTTGTGCCATATCTTACATATACAGTAACAATATACATTATGTGACAGTTACAAGAATACACTAGGAAAAGCTATCTTCACACAACATGATGGCCTTTTCTAAGATCATGGTCATAATATCTATATTGAGTGACAGAAAACCAAACAAAACAACTGTGTATCATTTGACTTTTCCTTTGAATCCAGAGAGATTTTATGTATGCTTTTGCAAGGTCACAGATAAGCTTTACAAAAGCTGGATGATATGCCTTTGATCTTGTCCTCCTAGTGACCTCTCCCAAAAAAAGGTGTGTAAGTTAAAATGATCCATCACAGCATGGACAAACCCCACTGCAAATGAGCTGTGTGGCTGGCCATTGTTTCAGCAGCTGTGTAGGGCAAGTAAGAGAGCATAACCTGCAGGAAAAGAGAGGAAGATAAATGTCACCCTTAGAACATCATGAGTGAGCAGGGAGGCAGAAGTGACAGGATTTCAAAAAGGAGAGCCAGTGAGAACAGGCATGGGCAAAGATGTGTGCCAAACAAAGGTGTTTGGTAGATTTCAAGGGCGATAAATGACAAAAGCTAACACTGGTGGTGAATTCAAGCACACTTTAGAACAGTTCTTTCAGAAAAGCATCTTCCTGTTACCAAAGAAGCACAGAAATCCTGGAAGAAATAAACCAAGTATGACATCTAGAAAAGCCTTTCCTTCAGACCAGAGCCTGCCCTCTTCATTATTAATTAAAGTTTGGAAAGCATCTGGAAACAAATCTTTCAGGTATAGATAGGTCTTCATGCTTAGATTTGTCAATACATCAGTAAAAAGTAAAATCTGCAGACATGAGTGTAGATGGTACACTGAGGAAGAGTCAATATAGGAGTGGTGTCACCACCCAAATGTATAGAAGTTATTTGAAGGAAACCAAAAACTCATGGAAAGAGTGAAATGGTGTATTGAACTTCCAAACATTTTTTTACAAGGTCCCATGCTAGCAATGTCTGAAAAGACTAGGGGAAAAAGCAACAGACTTATTGTTGAACAACAGTTGATTTAACAAGAAACAGAAAAATTTGAATAATGTACACGGATCAAGGCCAAAATCCACGGTGTTCAACATATTAATAAAAGCAAGAAGGGTGCTTAGTGAGCTGATAGACAGACCACTGATAGTTAACTATGAATCTGAAAATGAGTTCTCAGAGTTGTAGAATAAAAACATTTTAAGCAAGATAAGGTGGCAGATAACAGAAGCTGATAAGAGCAAAACAATAGCTAGTTTATGTACAGATTGTTAGGTTGTACTTTTCCCACGAGATGTCATTAAACTGAGAACTAACTGGTGCAGCATATTATGAATATCAAAGCTTAGACAAGTTTAAAAAGTAATTATGTAAATTCTCAAATGAAAAGTCTGCCAATATTAAGTACTGATTAGATCCTTTGTCTCAAGGACAGTCTAATCCAAGGATGGGTCAAATCGTGGCAGATATCCCTGAAGCATATCACTGTGTGCCTGCCATACTCTCATACCCTTTCTGGTGATATGCTAAGGGCAACAGGAACATGCTGAATTTTTGATTGTTCCCTTACTTCAGGGTTAATGCTGCAAAAATTATAGAAAACTGCATAATACAGATTTCTTTTTTTTAAGATAGTGTTTGTCACCACTTAGGACTCTTTAGATCAAGAAAAGCTAAGGCGAAGTTTGTCCATTTTTAAATTTTTCCCAGTGAAAAATACCATCTAGAAACCATTTCTATAACACAATAAGGCACCAATGTTTTTACTAATGTAAGTATGATTCTTCACCCATATTGCTTTGTGCTTTCATATAAGGAGAAGTAACAAATATTTCAGAAGAGACAATTAAAAGGCTATTGATTTTCTTTTCCTCAATTACATTTTTATGTGAGAAGAGCTGTATTAGGGGTACATGCCCCAAAAGTCTATGCTTTTCCTGTCATTGGGGAGCTGGCTGTGGGATTGGTTTGACCCTGGCCAACAGCCAAAAACCCACACAGCTGCTCACTCCCTCCGCTTCCCTGTGAGAAACGGAGGAAATGGAAGGCAGGCAAAACCGCTCTGGCTTCAAGGCAGTGACACTTTAATAGGGGAAGCAAAGGCTATGCATGCAAGCAAAGCAAAACCAGGAATTCATTCACTACCTGCCATTGGCAGGCAGATGTCCAAATTTTTCCTGTGAAGCAGGGCCTCAGCATGTGTAACAGCTGCTTGAGAAGGCAAATATCATGTCCTCTGTCATATCTCATATCCTTTCTCTGAGCCTGTATTGTAGAGAAGGATGCACTATGGGGTGGAATATTCCTTTGGTCAGTTAGAAAGTTGTCCTGACTAGGTGGCTTTCTAATGTCCTGCCCACCCTGGGTTTACTCTCTGGGGAGTCAGAGCACAAAAGAGAAACCCTTGACACTGCAAGTTCTGTTCAGCTGTGCCCAAAACACTGCCATGTTATCACCACTGTTTTGCCACTCAGTCACAATTTTGAAGCAAGCGCTGTATGGGCTGCAGTGAAGGACATTGACTCATCCCATCCAGACCCAGTACACCAACATTTTACAAGGTCGAGTCTCCTTTCCAACAATGGCCTGGAAACAAACCACAAAATCTCTTTTTTCCTGTACAACTGTCATAAACTTATCAAGCTTCCTGCCCACCGAGTTAATTGACAGTAAATTTCTAGCAGGAGTCAAAAAGCCAGGGGCCTAAGTAATGAGAACAATTATTTAAGCAATACAATTCCTCCCCTTTCCACTGAAAACTTTGAATGCAAAAGATATCATTCTTTAAAGCATATATCATTCAATAGTTGGTAATAGGTAAGGCAAATATACTTCTTTTGGGATTTTACATTTTTTCAAACAATCCACATCTGCTACTGGTAATTCTCAAGATTTGAGGTGTCTCTGGAAGTAAAGACTTTTCATGCAAGATGAAGCAGCGATATAGTCAGATTTAAGGCTGTTATTTGCTTTTTCATCTCTCTTCCACAAACCTCAGCAGAAGATGAAATCCAATCTTCTGCTTTAAGGTCCAGCTGGGAGATTGACCCTTGGTCCATCATGTAGTGTAATATTTCATAATTACCTCTCTATTAATCAGAAAAGACCTAAATCTGCACAAAAAAGAGCTAAATCATTATCTATATACATGCAAGGAAATCAAGCAAAATAAACTTCTCATACTTTTGTACTCTGCAAATGGGAATTCAAGGTTATAATTTCCTTTAATAAAATTATTTATAAAAACAAATTACCTCATGTTGCACAGTGCTTTGAAGGCATACCTTGTATGTAGGTATTTATTTATACCCTATCTGATTAGAGTTAGATCAGAGTAAAGGCACCTAAAGGCCCTGGTGCAAAGTATTTAGTCATTGCTGACCAGAACTTGGACATCAAAAAACAGATTCAAGCTTGAATCTGGTGGTGTAACTCTGTTGACTCATTTGTCAGTCCAATGATTTCACTGACCAATGTAGCATATTAATTAATAGTAAGCCTAAATTAATTTATCCAGAAAAAAATATTGTGATGTTGTTCTTATGGAGAAATGAAAGAACTATTTCTGCCATAGTAAAAAGGTCACAAAAATTCCTTTCCCCTCCTCACCAGGAGCCTGAGTAACAGGTGATGCCCAACCTCTGGAAAGGAAATTCCTATAGTAAAATACTGAAAGCTACAGAAGAGCACATGGTAAACTCTGTGTCCCAAAATGCAAGGTCCAAGTGAGGCAGCTGGGAAGTTATTTTAACAGGGGGAAGCCAGTCAGGAAGCATGATATGACACTTGATGTGAATTTGTCAGGAAATTATTTAAACTACTGGGCAATTAAACAAAAAGTACCAATGAAAGAAATTCTACATCCTGTTTATCAAAACTTGATAACTGAAGTAAAAATACTGCTTCCTTGTCAGTGCTATAGCACTAATGACAATGAAGAAATAGCTGATAGCACATGCTGTCATTCAATTTTTTACTGAAACCATCCAGTATCACTTAATTATAAAGAGTTACTCATTATCATCACTGAATGGAGGGGATCACAGAAACATGATTAGAAGGCAAAAATGCAGCCTAGGATGAGACACGGTGCCATGGTTTTACTGAATGAATGCAGACAGAGATTGTTGCTGAAAAGAATATAGCACAAGAGATTTCTGAAAGCAGACAATATTAACATAGCATTTGAACAAATCCTGTAAGTGGAAGTGATATTTCCATACAGTGGTTTGGTAAATAGTTGGAGATCCCCAAAGGGAAAGCTCTATAAGGTACATCTGGCTAAAATTAAGGGCAATGGCAGAGCACCAACATATTGAATCAGAACACGATCATGGTCTCTCACTTGGTTATCAATATACTACTAACATTGATTGATTGCTTGCTTCTCGGGAATACTTTTAACCACTGACCTGCCCAACCACACAACTTTAGAGAAAATGAGGTTCTGGTCTATTTCATTTTCCCCCTTTCTGTTGTTACATCAAGTCAAGTTAAAGCCATTTTGGCTGAGTTATTAAGTTCCAGGTCATGTTTAAAAAAATAGTATTTTTCCATTACAGCAGTTCATAAGCTCTCAGTTGGTGTAGACATACAGAACTGACACAGCTGAGTCAACCAACCAAAACTCAAAACCTCGTCTTGCTCTATTCCCCCTGCTCTCACCACCAATTCTATTCATCAATGGCCATGATGATAGGCAGCATTTCAATCAAGGACAGACTTTCTAAAGACTTCTAGCAAATTCAGTACATAGAAAGCATAATATAAATTTTTTATTAACTAGATAATCCTGGAATGTTCAGACACTCAGCAGCCTTTCCTGTCCATCCATTTTCAGACCGTGAAACAAATTGGGTGCTGGTGTTTGGCACCTGTGTCACAATCTGTGGAACCCTATGCTGCTTGAGAAGTGCAGTGTGCCACATGGAGCACTTCTGTGCCTGCCACACAGCATTAGGACAAGGTAATGATGATGCCATTACCACACATCTCTAGAGATCTTTACATTCTCTGTTTCTGTGGGTAATAAATAGTCTTTAGGTTTTAAATGAATATTCATAAGGTATTTTAAAAAATGTTTGGCATTGATTTTTTTAGTTCAGCCCCATCCGAAAACATCACTGGCCAAATACCAGCAGTAGAGTATTACGACTGCCAGCATTAGGCGGTTCAATGGTATCCATAGAAAGCAATTAGCTATTAATATTTTAAAAGCAAACAGAGACTGCAGGAGAGACAATAATTGGTCTCTGGCCACGCCTGCACCACCCGAGCTACCGGGTGTGTTTGGGCGTTGTGCAAATCTTCCCTTTGGCCGGAAGGTGTCACCTTGTCACCGTTGTTTGCAGGTTTGGGACAAGCTGCTATCGGTCCGCAGACCCGGCAGTGCCCGGAGTCCCACGGCTCGAGAGCGGCTGCCGCAGAGGGATGTCCTGAGCACAGGGATGCCCTGAGCACGAGGATGTCCTGAGCACGGGGATGTCCTGAGCACCGTGGCTGCAGCCACCAACCTGAGGCACCCAGCTGGGCCTCCTGACAGCAAAGACAAAATGGCACTCACACTGCAAGTGTGCCCATCATTCTAATTTCTGATGCTTTTAAGGGATGTTACTGTTTTCTATCTGAGAATTAGGTAATATTCCTAAAATTCTGCACCCATTTTATTAGTCAGTTTTCTTTCTGACAGGATTTGGCAACATGTATGTCACAGGAGATAGGACTGCTTTCTGTTCAAAGAATTAAGTTACTCAAGTTTCTGAACTATTTTTTTTTGTTTTAAACTACATGAGGCAGTGCTACTTCTGACAACTAACAGATGATAGGGAAGTGTGAGACCAAAGGCAGCAGTGTTACTGAGAAGCGAGTGGGAGGGTGGGGAAGCACAACAGCAGCAGTGGATTCTCAGACCTGACGTTTCCTTTCCTAACGTTAGGCACTTCACTCAAGTCTCCCAGCTTAGACATCTGTTTATACTACTCTGTCTGGATTTCATGAAGAGACAGAGAGAGATGTGTCCAGTGGCAACTCAGAGTTAAAGTAGCCATAAAGCTGCTCTCTGTCTGTTCCTGTGCCTGCTGTGTCTGCAGCCTGAGCTAAGGACTCCCCCTAGTTCTGCATCTCAGTAAAATGCTGCAAGACAGCACCAGGATGAATCTGGACCACCTCTTCTTCACTGGCTTTTTTCAACAAGGAAGGACAAGGATGCAACACTTGAAACATTGATTTATATCGGTTGTAAAAGGTATAGATCTCTTTTTCCCTGGCAAGGCTCTACTTGTTTCCACAACTGTTTCCCAGCATCACAGATTTTATTCAAAAGAAACACTCTGTGAGTAGCAGATCTGTGCAAACATCCTTGCAAATGTTCTGGGAAGTAGCAGTTTTTACATAATCACCTTCTGCACAGCCTTCACACACTCTCCCTGTCAGATCCTATTAGAATCACTGTGAATAACACTAGTGTGTTATTCCAACACTATAACTCACTGTTGTCAACCATGTTAGTTCATAACATGCCGTGCCAGTACAAAAGACATGACCTTCCACAATGGAGTTAATGAAGCATTAGGCAAGCACAATAATTCTATAAAAGCAGGAATATGTAACATATATGCAGAAAATCACTGGTTGGTATGCTTTCACTTATTATGATACATGGCAACAAAATGGCTCCCTATATTTCAATTTAGGAACAACAATAAAGTTCACCGAGTATGTTTGATCCTTTCCAATGTGATAGAAAGAGTGGCAAAATCTTTCTCTAACTCATACCTATATTAAAAAGATACCAAGGAGCTCTTGTAATTCACTATTTATCTTAAATAAAGCTTTACGGAAATCTTTAAAAGTGTGTAAAAAGATAAAAGGAAAGAATTGATTTTAAGCGTCATACTAAATACCAGATTCTCATTACTTTTCTGGAGAAAATGAGGATATCTATTTTGTAAGGTACAATAGGTCAAATCAAAAGATCCCCTCAGCATACTCAAAATGTATTTAGAGCCCAGAGCATCCCACTAGGGAGGCTGTAAACTGAGAAAGCCAAAAGTTCCTGAGGAGCTCTCAGGAGGTTCTTCCTTTCTGAGAAAGATAGAAGCTCCAAGGGGCTGCCAAAACGTGGCTGCTTTGCAGCTGTCTGAGTTAACAGAAAATGGGCTGTCACCGTGTGTACAGTGCCTGGCTTAATTTGCTGACAACTGGGCAACATCATTATACCAATGTATATCATGTGAACTATATACATTTTCTGGTTCATTGGCTAAGAATATGGTTATTTGAAAAATCATTATGTCAATCTATATCGTGTTAACAGATATATTTTCTACTGTGTTGACTGAGCATGTGTTATTATTTGAAATAAATCTTGATTATTTTAGCTCTATTTGGGCTTTTTTCTTCAGTCTGCAACATCTCTAGTTCTAAAATATTTATGGATCTTTTTTCCTGAAGTTTGCTTTATGTGCTTTCTTCTCAGTCCCTTGAGGGACATATAATTCCTTTCCTATCTGAAGATCTTTAACACCATATCTAAATTTCTGGAAGAAATAAAGACACAATAGGGTGCTTTTTTTTTTTTTTTTTTTAAATACAGCTTTTGATTTGGTTTGGGATGAGTATCTTGGATAAAGGTCAAAATATACTTTTTTCTGGCAAAGAATTGAAAGTCTCTGCCAGCATCTTTTCCTCTCCTCCCTCCTATTATGGACTCTCTTGTAGCAATCTCAATGGAACAAAAATAAAAGTGGTAGTTTTAATGATTTAGATAATTTACATGTCTATCACTTTAGATACAGAAAATATTTCTTTGTAGCAAATATTGATGAACAGTGGAAAATTAAGAGAGCAAGTTGAAATGCATATGAAATATGTATTTTTTACAAAAGAAATCCATATTATAAAGTGAATGTTGTAGGACCATATTCTGTTCTTAGATATGAAATATATTCATATTTTGTTTCCATTAATTCCACTAAAACCCAGGTTTGCTCTGCCAAGTCTTATCTAGCTAAATACGTTGTTCATAGAATAAGCTCTCCTACCTCCTGTTGGTCTCTCAAATATAATCAGATATTACTGCCTTTTATCGTATGTCTACATGGGGATTTTGTTTTTCACTGGTGATTAGGCCAGGCAGAGGTTAATGAGGAACAGTGTGCACAGGATGTGACCTTGCAAAGCTGTTTTATCCCCCAGCAGCTCACAGAAAACAGTCCTTTCTAGTTTGCAGTGAGTCATTAATTTTAGCTGACAGACCTGAAGGCAGCATAGACATTAGTGTGCAGCCTGCAAGCCACCTCTCTCTGCTGACCTAACCAATGAAATCACTCTAATTTCTACTGTCTTCTCCAATTTACCAGCAGTTCAGAAGAACTCCTCCTCTTCCCCAGAGACCGCTTTTCAAAATGACCCAAATCTCACAGCAGTATCAAATATTGCAGCAGTATGTTTGTAATGGACTCACAGATGTCCAGCCTAATATACAAGAGCAGTAATTAGTATTTTATATGATTCACCAGCAATTAAAGAGGGAAATATGAAATTGGTAATCATTTATTGAAGAGAAGCTGAAGTTACTCACATGCTTGAGGTTTTGGAGTTTTTTGTTTGTTCATTTGTTTTTTGGTACTGTTTTTTGTCCATCAAGAAAGAGAAATTGAACAATGAATAAAGGACTTTCACCATCATTCTGTCATTTGCACCACTCTCACTTATAAGTTCTGACATATCATATTCTCTTCCTCTGTGTCCTACCAGGTATCATATTATCTGTACAAAAGCTTTAATAAAATTTCAGTATTAATATGCATGAGACTCACCTCAGGTAGCACTGACAGCTGCAAGGAGTAGTGTACATTGATTACACCACAGGATTCATAACTTCCTCAATCCAAATGAATGTGAAAAGGATGAGCTGTGACAGGAAGTTGAAATATCGGAACAAGGACATTATTTTCTGACTGCAGAATCAAAGAAGCAAGATCAGCTGACAGACATCTGTTTCATCAAAAAGGGTTCAGAGAGAGTATTTCTAAGTGTCTGGATCAAGTTGTCTGTCTGTGTTTTTTCTGTTTGTACTTCCATTTCACCATTTTCTTTTCTAGTCGGTGAAAAATGGAGTTTTGTCTCTATGAGAAACGTATTATTTCAGTGTAGGTAGGGCAGTAAGAACAGTTATGTCTTATTACAGGTCAGGAAGAAGAATTAGACTGTGGATAGTGTCAGTTCCCAAAGGCAGAGGTTCCTTTTTTCTTATTTGCTTCTGCACAAATTAAACAGATTAACTTATTTTAAATGGATGTCTGAGTTCATCTTATTGACAGGCCTTGCAGTTATTTGTTTTGAATATGGTAGCAGCAGGTTTCCAGGTATCACTGTCTTCAGTATTTTCTAGTCAAAATCTTCATGTGCCCTCTGGAGGGTGGTTCCTAACTCACCACGATAAATTTCTCTGTAAGTTTCTTTGTAACAAAAAAGGGGACATTGCAACATCCAGTGCAATGGGTGCTAAACCCTCCAGTAGGTCTAAGCTGATCACACTTCTGTGGAGGCAGGAGAAGCTGTGACACCTGGAAGTGCTGTTCTGGACCTATGCTGAGACGCGATGTGCTACTGTGAGGAGATGCCATGTCCTGGTCAGTTGTTCCTGATGTCTCTGTCCCTAACTGTGGTGGCTGGGGTTGGGTAGAAGGCTCATACGAGTACAGGGAGAAGGAAAAGAGGAGTTCTGGCTGGAATGATGATATACAGAGCTGTCTGCTTCTCTGTGCAGGAAGATGAGAATAAAGATGATAGAAACAAGTCGAATGAGTCTGCATATACTCTAGCTCTACAATGAGTAATGATGTTCTTAACCTTTACCTTGATAGAAAATGTTTATTTTATGATTTTAAAGCTTGTCTGTAATACACATCTTTTTTTTCGCAGGGAACTCAGTATATAAAGCTATCCTTTATTATTCTTAGGGTAAATTACAGTTTCTGAAGTGCCTGAAAATCTACAGTTCAGGCTTCTTTCAGGGTTCGAGGACTAAGGCTGCAATAATCATAACATAGGGTGCCATACAGGTAATTTCGTCCCGAGAAGGGTTAACTCAACCAGTTTGAAAATGAGAAAAACATGGAAGGGAGCCTGAGACTCTGGGCTCCTGCAGTTGGGTAGGGGATGATGCTCTGGCTCTGATAACCTAGCTGCTGCAATTGGGATGGTCACACTTCCCTGTTTCTAATGTGACACTTCCTGATCCCCAAGGTCTCCTGTGAGCTCTCAGAAAGATTGTTCAGAGAGTCCATACAGCAAACACCAATAAATTTGTTTTGCAGGGTTAGTTTTCTAAAGTGTCTGAACTGATTCACAAGGGCACTGGCCTCCCAAGTGGGGCGCATGCAAAGGAAAGTCCTGGTTTTCAGACTTGGGGGGCAAATAATTTTTGCATTGTCAATAAAAGAGATTTTTGAAAATCACCTCAAAATTTATCTTAATCTCGTCCTCTTTAATCTATATTTTTGTGCATGCCTTATAGTGCGCATAATAGTACAACAGTAAATATATGTAACCTATTAAAAGATAAAAATATATAGGGGGTGTGCTGAAAATCTTTTTAGTGATGGGATATGTGATCAAAAATTTTGAAGACTGCTGCATTAGAGAATCAGCTGATGAAAATCAGGGTAATGAGGATGCAACCCATGTGGTGGGGTTGGCACCTCTCTTAACAGTAGGTGGTAAAGTCAGTCTTCAATTGTGATAATCACCCACACTTCCTCTTCTCATTAGTGAGGTTAGCAGAATTAAAAAGAAAAAAAAAAAGGGAGAAGTCATATCTGTGGCCTTGACTTTTGAAATTACACACTTCTCAGTGGCAATAACCTCTAACAGAATAGCTTGACAGACGTGTGGAAAAAGTGTCTGTTCTAGAATAAATGCCTAGAGCAGATGAGTCAAAGATTTTAATAGTACTTATGCAAATAGGGTTTCAAATGCACCTTTATTTGTAAAATAATCATGTTTGTTTCATTTCAAGCTTTCAGGCAACAGATTACTTGTACCTATGTGAACATTATCATTCTCTCCTGTCTGGCCTGGATCTACTACACTTAGAGTGCCTGTAGTTACAGGATCAGATATCTAATTTTAAATGGACAATGAAACAATGCTTAGAGATGTTATCCCCCTGAGTTATATTTAATACTTGGACTGAAGGAATCACCATACAAACTGCAGAAGACATAATAACATAAAAATCTACTTGATGGCTTCACAGCATTTTTTGAATGCAATTTTCTACCTGAAAAATACAGCTGAAATTGAAAATACTAGGCAAATAACTTGTAGAAAGCTAAAGCTGAAAAAAAGACTAATACCTACATAAAGATCTAGCAAAACCTAAGAAATAATACAATTAGGTGGGTAGAAAGAAAAGGAATTTTTCTGTATACTGAGAAAACAGCATCTGTGTTTGGATTTGTACATATTCTAGTTCTTGCTAGACTTACAGATAGGTTAAAATGTTACCATTAACTTCAAAATCTTGGAAGAAATAATACTAATGGTAAGTTGTATTTGCCAGATGAGACATTCTACTGCAGAAAATTCTCATTATAAGAAAAAGTAATGTTTGCTGCAGTAATTCCAAAGGGCAGTTTTGTTTCAAAGACATTACTGTCAACATCTACGCTTCACAGGCAAGTGACCTGGCAGAGAGAGGAGCACATGTTGCTAAAGGGATTTTTCAGTTAAGAGACCTCAAATTAACTGTGCTGGCAGCTCCTGCATCAGCTAGAGGAATATGCCCACTTTACGGGGTCAACAGTCCAAAAAATTCTGCAGCCTTTAGAAGGCAATCATCATCCAAGATGTGCCTGATAAAAGACTACTATGCTAACCTCAGTTTTTATGTATTCTTCATTTTTGCAATAGCTTACAGAAAGTAAAGACAGAGAAACTAAAGCGACAAACCAGAGCCACGGGAGTGCAGATCCCAGGGGCTGCATAGATCGGTGGTCCATCTAACGCATTATGCATGCTCTAATACCTGGCTGCAGTGGATGCCTAAGCAGGAAAATTAGAACAGAACAAGCACGCTGTAGTTTTTTCAAATGCTCTTGTAACCTTCAAAAACATGCAAATCTAGGGCTTACTGACTGAACGCAGTGTCTCTGCACTAATAACTTGTAGAGGATTTTCTTCCCATTGCTTTGATCATAAACTTCTTAAATCCATGCAAACTCTCTCCGCAGCAGCTCATAGCAGCGAAGTCCCATACTTTAACTGAATATCATGAAAAAGACCTCTACCTTAGGTTTGTTCTCAGCCTTTCCACAACAGCTTCATTCAATGCTTACTAGCATGTACATTGGAAAATATGTACTCATTTTCACACAATTCACCCTCTCTCATGATTTCACAAACCCATTATTTGCTGTCCGTAGGCTGGGCAATTTCAGGCTACTTAGCTGTTCCTGGTATACATGTTCTGGATTTCTACCAGTAAGAAAGTATTTTCAGAAGTATTTACACTTCGATCCACAAGAGGCTGGTAGTAGGATTTGCTGGAGACCTACATGTGAAAGTTGAATTATAAGTGGCACAAAGAAGGCAAATACAGAACAACTATTTGTAGTCTCTTCCAGGGTCACTTTAGGCAATTGCAGTTGAGCTTTCAAATTTCTTGATGCAGGATACTGCAGATGTTAAAAGCTTATGCAGGATCTGTAGGAGCTGAACAAATATTTGTCCAAGAAAAATACATCAAGATGCTGTATCTGAAACAGATGGACCTTTAGTTCTGAACATTGGGAGTATACCCTGGGGAATTGCTACACAGTCTTCTTTCCCTTTCTCCTTCACTCTCTTCAGTATTTGCCAGGATTTATTGCTGTGTCAAAAGATGAAGAAGTTGCTAAGACAGAAAGATTTACTTGTACCTTTTGTGGTTGTTTGTCTTGTTCTCTCAAACAATTATTTCTTTAGAGAAAGAAACACCTTTTGATAACCTATGTTTCAGAGTTATGGGCTCTCTGGGCTCTCAAATAATTTTGAACAGCTCATATGAGTTTAGTAAATAGTGATCAACTTTGACTGATTTTCTCTTGTTCTTAACTAAAGTATGCTAAACCAAGACAGGCATGGAGCAAAAGTACTGATAAACTTACCAAGGGCAATAAAGGTCAGGGCCTAATGCATCATAATTTTCTTGATCATTTCTGAGAATGATTGGCAAAAACATCACAAAAAGTGAAATAATAATAATAAGAAGAAGAAGAAGAAGAAGTTAAAAATCATATTCTATCTATGGTGTACATTGTGTCTTATCAAGTTTATCTCAATAGGAGGAAGGTGTTTCCTCCCCAGAAAGGTTTATGTCAGAGCTTTCTTTTTATATATCCCTACTGAGTCATTGGGTGACCAGATAGTTTCTACAGATTGAAAGGTAGTAGAGAAGGTATATAATAAGGATTATAAGCATAACCCTTTAGTCTTCTTTTCATTTTTTTTCCAAATTTTAATTTATTTCAGTATGAAGTTTAGACTTATACACTTTGAGAGGCAGACAGTATTTTCATGCTCTTTGCAAAAACAACAAAAAAAGGGTAAATCTTCAATTTATCTCTCTTTACAGTTCTGCAACTAGGACAGTAAATTGTCTAGACATTTATATTTTCTCTGTCTTTCTTTTAGAATTACTGTGTGATTCAAGCTCAAAAGCAGAAGCAAACTTACTTCAAATCAAAGACCTGTTTAAAAGATGATGATTTATAGAAACTGAGTCATATTTTTGGTCTTGTTTTTGAGAACAGATGGAGTGTACTACAAACATGTCTGGTAGTTCTGCAGAATTAAGTATTTTATTAAGACTCTCCTATTATGTTCTCTTTTATTGGGAAGTATAAGGTGATGAGGTAAGAAATCTGAGAGGAAGATTACTGATGATTAAATGTCCTTGCAAAGACACGTATAATCTTACCACGAAAAAAACGCAAAGAAAAGGCCACTTCAGAAAGAAGTTTGGCTAAATGACAAATAAATTGTTTCATAACAAGTAAAGAATTCTCCTCCCATAGTTTCTCAGTGGCAAGCAATAGGTAAATAATCTAAGTGTGACCAATGCCTTTATTTATTTATTCAGAGAAAAAAAATTAACATACAATGCAATTTACATTGAAAGGGTCTGTCTGATAGGAGACAATATAATTACTTTTCAAGTAATCCCATTAATAGACAAATAAAATGACCGTGATTTACACTGAACAAATTAATGGTCAAATGTAAACAGGCTGAAGCTTCTGCTAAAAGCAGCAATAATGAAACTGACTGTGAATGCTAAAGGCTTTTTCTGAATGATAGCATAACTAGAAATATTTCTGAAATACAGAAAAACTGTGTGAACTTTAGAAATGCAGTAACATAAATGTTATAATAGTAAGTGTGAAGATGAACACATAGGGACTAAAAGTTGTAAGAGAGAGGAGGAAAGATGTCAGGTTGGGTGACAACGAAGCTGTAGAAAAGCCAAAGATCAACTCTGAATAATCCAGGTTAGATTCATTTAAGAGAAATAAGGAAGTACGGCCTTTAAAAAAAAAAAAAAAAGGCTTCACATATTCTCATGAGTATTCTGAAATATTCATCTAGATTATACTTGTCTTTATATCACAATCATATTTTCTAAGGATGCAGATATTTTTAAATTCTTTTGAAGTAAAAGAAAAAATCTTCCAAAACTATGCTATAACTGTTACATATTGCAACAAGCAATTGGTAGTGGAGGCAAACTCAGTAAGAGAAGCATTTGTTGCAGACATAATTGTGTTAAAAAATAAAATGATCGAGTTAAGGTCACGCATTTCATAAGTGTATGAATTGTTTTATAAGTGCATTTATCTGTTTCATCCCTAACTCCCTTCTCATAGCTGATTAAGCTATTTATTTACAACAAAGGACAATATATATTTAATATATAAATATATATATTTAAATCTATCTACATTGTTCTGTATCACTGGAATAAGATTTTAGTAATCTACTTGGCCATCTTGCTGGGAAAAAGGTTGTCTTCTAAACCATTTTATGAAAATACCAATAGATTATCTAATTCTGACATCAGATTCCTTAACATCTCAAAGCAATTGCCTAAGCATAGAGAATAGTTTTTAACTTTTGCATGTACAAGTTATGGAAACGTCACATTTGAGTGCACACACACAAGCACAGACACATACAAATCACCAGCAGATCTCAAACAAGTCATCAAAACTATGCGGATTTACTCATGAAAATGTAGAAGATGCATGGCAAATATAAAAATTCATTGCCTCTGTACAGAGGGCAAAAACCTCAAGTATGCACTGTGTACTGGGCATTTTCCAAGCTTCCCGATGGAAAGATACAAGGGATAAATGGCTCACTAATTTACTAAATACTGTGATAATGTTTATTCCCAATGCATGCTTAGAAGTACAATATCCTGAAGTTATATGCTATACAGACAGACACATGAAGGAAAAACAAGAGCTGGGTGATTGCTTTACTCTTCCAATGCAGTTTCTTCTGTACAATACAGAGCAGAGTAACAGAAGAACTTGTGGGGAATCACAAATCTTTTTGCAAGCGTGTTACCATATATCCAGTGTCTATAATGAATCATGTAAAGCTGCCACTGATCCCAAGTATCATTCCAAAGTTTAATTTCCTCTATACTACAGAACTCACACAATGTAAAAGCAACCGAAGTTGCTTCATCTGTGCCCACTGTGAGCACACATGAAGGCCGGTTGGCAAGATTTTCACCCATGGAAGTGGTGACTGACTCCTGAGAGGCTATCCAGAGATGGTTCATCTGCAGTTCCCCAATATCATCCAGATGGCCAGCACCTACAGCCTTTGACAATCCACATTCCAAATGGCTGCTCCCGTGCATAACCGGCACGTCTCTCTGCACTACCTCATGCAGTGCTGGAATGCTCAGAAGCAAGCCTGTTTGGGACTGTGATACATCTAGTAAAGCGAGGTTGCTAGACATAAACAACTGAGGTTTTACTTTTTTTTACTAGGAAGTGTGACAGCACTTTTGGCTACCTGCTAAGGACTAGATGTTCTTATTTTCAACACAACTTCAACACATTTAAATTATGGTAAGTTAAGTATTGTATGCAAGTTTTGTATCTGCTCCCAGACATACATCACTCCTTGGATTATGTTTACTAAAACAACTCCTGGGAACACTTTGGAACGTGATGGAATAACCTTCCTTGCACATGAAGAACAAGAAGCTGATCAGGACTGGTGTTATGTTTTAAAACCACCTGGAAATTAAGCTCCAAGCTACCTCTTCCCTTCCCACCACCTACTCCAGTGAAAATGGGACAAAAAGGCAGAGATTACAGGTTGAGATAACAATTTACTAAAACAGCAATGAGATGAGGAAAATTAAGAGTAATACCAACAATACTAATAACAACAGTGTATAAAATAGGGTAATTACATGTAAAAAATGGCTACAGAAGTCTAACCCACCTATTGTTACCGTGGGCAGTGACATACAGCTTTCTGAGAAAAGGGAGAGAATGGCAGATGTTACCACAGCTGAAGCCTTTTTCCCCCAAACCCAAGGCAGTGAAAAACAAGGATGGACAAACATCCAAGCTGGACCACCCATACCATGCCAGCCCATCTTTATGTTCTCTGCTTCGCTCCCCTTTAAAAAAGGAGCAAAATGTTATTGGTTCTCTGTCACGTTCATTTTTTCTTCCACCCAAAGTCATGCCCTGTATTATGGTATTGAATAACAACCTAAACATGCCCATACTGCTCCAGGCTCCATGCCCCTCACAGCAACCGCAAGGAAATTAACTCTGTCCTTTCTGAAACTAGGACAACTTGTCAGCATGGATTCACAAAGTAGTCCTGCTTGCCCAGCCTGATAACCTCTGATGAAATACCTGACTTGGCAGAAATGGGAGAGCAGCGGATATTTCCCACTTGACTACCTAGACTTCATCAGTGTTTCTAATACTGTCTCCCATAAAATCCTCACAGAGAAGCTGCTGAAGTATGGACTAGGTGAGCAGAGAGCAGGGTGGGTTGAATGGACAGGCCATTGTGATCAGAGGCAGAGGACTGTGATCAGTGGCATGAAGTTTAGCTGGAGGCCAGTAACTAGAGGTGTATCTCAGGAGTCCACACTGGGCCTGGTGCCATTCCATATCTTCATCAGTGACCCGGATGAGGGAGCAGAGGGTACCCTCCCCAAGGCTGCTGATGATATAAAACTGGGAGAAGTGGCTGATACTACAGAAGATTGTGGTGCCATCCAGAGGGACCTCGATAGGCTGGAGAAATGGGCAGACAGAACTATCTGTAAATACAACAAAATGCAATGCAAAGTCCTACAGCTAAGGGAGAACAACTCCAGGCACTCCTATGCAGTGTATGAGGCACGGTCCCCAGACGTGGTATATCCGGAAACATTTATTAAAGCGTACATAGCTTTTATAATATTTTTACCATCAGGTTAGAATAATGTGAGCCTGGACAGCCAATAGTATCAGTTCAGATGTCTGCTAACCAATAATACATATGATTGATTCCCTAATAGCAACATCAGCTTTTTTTCCCTAAGACAAATGCTTGTATAACAATTTCTTCTGCAAAACTACTGTGCTTCTGCTACTTGTTACATTTTAGGAACTTTGTTACATCTCTCCTGCCTTGACTGAATAGTCCTTTCTTTTACAACTAAAAGCTCTTTGTTTTCTTTCCCTACACTCCTATATGATGTGGGCTTCTAAGCAGGGGTTTAGAGATGCAGCGAGGCAGGAGTTAGAGCAAGGAATGAATTATTTATTAAATTTACAATACTATTTATATATTTTAGTTCTATAAAGCAATTGAACAGTGCTTACACTTTTCTTAGGGTGATTGGTCAAAATTTTAGACACCCACTTAGAAATGTTTTTTCTTAATATAATGTACACAAGGTTAGAAGATACCAGATATGAATGCTATTTACAAAAACCTTATCTATTGTTTACATAGCTTACACAGCAAAGGAAAAGTTCTCACAGAATGAATGCAAGAAGAGAAAATTTCCCTGCTAACAGCATTTCAGCATCCACAATATGACAGGGACCTAACAGCTTTTCAGGAAAGTACCTGGGAATCCTGGTGGGCACAAAGTTGAACAGAAACCATAAATATTCAAGCAATGTTTGAAAGCTTGCATGAGAGCAAGCCAAGGCACTTTAACTTCCTGAGTTGTAACAGAACACACAGAGGAAGATGAAAGGGAAAGAGTCTTGAGGTACTGAAGGGCAGCTGCCATTTAAATCTAACTTCTACGAGCTTTCCAAAGAGCACAGGATCCCACCAGGAGCCTATCTGCTTCAGTCACACAGTAATACCTCCTCTCTCAGTGACCAGTGTGTCTCATAGGAAACGTGTGAAATCTCATTTCAGAGAATTAAATCAATGGATATGCAGATTAAGGAACATTACCCATGTAGCCTCTAGAGAATACCTTATTTTCTGTGTTTCTGTGGGTTTGCTTTTGTTTTTGTTTGTTTGTTTTTCTTTTTTTTTTTCTTTTTTTTGTGCTATGGCTTCTCAAGGGATGGAAATCATGCTTCCTTCATTGCTGTTTTTATGCTTCACCCTCTCTCTCCTTTGAGAATAATCCTCAATTTTGTTGTCTTAGTTAGCGTAAGTAAGCTAAGTAGAATTCTAATCTGATTTGTTCAAATCATTAGGTGTATGCAAATTATTTATTAAAAGTTTGCCTGTTCCTAATTAAAACAGGAAGTAAATGTTTCCTGAGAAAAATCAGCTTATGTATTTGGTCAGTGCCTGAAACCTGATGTTATTTATTTTTAGTCCCTGTGGTGATACCTTACACCCTAAACCAAAGTGAAAGTAATTGGACACCTATGATAAAAGCACAGAATCTGATTTCTTGGGCAGAAAAAGAAAGGTATTTTGGTAAGGGATATCGCTGCCTCCTCATCAAATGAATCCCCATATGGACACCTGGGGGCAGTAAGTCTTCACTAGCCGTGTTTCTAACTTACGCTTCTTGCTTTCTCAAAGCAAGACAAACAAGAAAACCTTAAAAAAGAAACTAATAAGTTTCCAATAGCCATTTTACAAATAAGATGCAGAGTTTGCAGCAATCCCAGACACAACTACAGGTTGGAAGGAGAGGTGATTGAGAGCAGCCCTGCAGAGAAAGATCTGGCAGGGATGGTTGATGAAAAACTCAGCCTGAGCTGGCAATGTGCACTTGCAGCCCAGAAAGCCTGGGCTGCATTAAAAGGAGCGTGGCTAGAACATGAAAGGAGGTGACTCTTTTAGTTTAAAGCCATAACTCTTTGTCCTATTTAAACAGGGCCTGACAAAAAAAAAGTGTCCTTATCTTTCTTATCAGCTCCCTTTAGTATTGAAAGGCCACAGTGAAGTCTCTCTGGAGCCTTCTCTTTTCCAGGCTGAAAACCCCAACCTTCTCACTTTTTCCTCAGAGGTCAGGTGTTCCAGCCCCCTGGTGATTTCCGCAGCCTCCTCTGGACCCACTCTAAAGGTCCACATCCTTCTTGTGTTGGAGGGCCAAGAGCTGGATGCATTAATCCACATCATGTCTCATGAGAGCAGTGGAGAGGGGCAGAATTACCTCCCTCAACCTTTTGGCCACGCTGCTTTTGATGCAGCCCAGAACAGACAATGATAAATGAAATCAAAAAAAAAAAAAAAAAAAAGACAATTCATCACTGGAGATAGGTGAAACACATCTGAACAAGGCCCTTAGTAAGATACACAGATACACAGTAAGATGAGGAAGTACATCTTGCTGTAAGCAAGCGCTGGACTAGATGGCTGTGAATGATCCTTCAGTTATCTGATCATTATAATGTGAGCATGCTATCCTAGCACAGATAGACATAAAAAAATGTTAAGATCTGAAGGTTATTCTGGTAAAAGCTTTATTAAAAGACATTGTTGAGAAGATTGTCAGATCTTTAAATAACTCCTAAAACTCTTCAACAACATTAACTTATTCTGTGTAAGGCACTGACCACTGGCAGTCTGAATAACAGTTCTGCAAATGTTGCCAGAACCCTGGAGACTGGGAGTGACAGAGAAGCCACTGTAAAACAGCCAGCAGAAAGGGCCAGCAGTATCCAACACTCTAGGAATAGGAGCACAGCCTCCAGGAGGGACATGATGATCCCTCTCAATTTCACACAATTTAAGGCACATGTAGATACTGTGTCCTCTGATCTGGGGTCTCCAGTTCAGCAAAGACAGTGCTAGGATTAAGGGAGCCCAGCAGAGGCTCCCCAGGATGCTGAGGGAACTAGACCACCTGCTCTGCAAGGAGAGCCTAAAGATTGGAGCCAGTTCTGCCTGGAGACGAAGAGCTTTGGTGGAACTTCAGATTAGCCATCTCCTATTTATAATTTTGCACATCAGGAAGGCAAGGCCAAGCTCTCAACACAAGAGACAGTGGGCAAATGTTGAAACAACACAGCTTCAGACTGGATATAAAGGAAAACTAATTTTTTCCCATGGGGGCAGCCCAGAGTGGCGCAGGCTGCCCAGAGGCTTTGCAATATCCCTCTTTGGAGATTTTCAACATGAGGCTTGAAAAATCCCTGAGCCACCTGGTGTGGCCTCCTCAGTGATGCTGCTTTGAGCAGACAGTTGCACGGGGGACTTCCTGGTGTCATTTCCAATCTGAAATTTCCTATGAACCTATGATTACTCCTCTCGTCCGACACTGCTTTCTCTCCTATCCAGAATGGCCCATCCCATTCCTCTCACCTTCAGGCCTTCCCAAAGACATATTTGTGGATGAGTGTCACTCATTTTCACAACAACATCCCTCCATAACATTTGTGCAATTCCAAATACTCTTGCCCCACATCCTGAAAGTCTTCCCTAGATCTGGACACAGTGACCCCTGTCAGCCTATGATAGCTCTGCACAGAGTTTTTGTGGCTGACACATCCTAGCTCTGAAGAAAAGGATATCCAGATCCTGGTGGACACCAAGTTGAACATAAGCCAGCAATATGCTCTTGCCTCAAACGAGGCTAGCAGTATCCTGGAATGAATTAGAAGGATTGTTGCCAGCAAATTGAAGGAGATGATATTTCCCCTCTCCTCAGTATTGGTGAGGGCACCACTGAAGCACCCTGTCCAGTTGTGGGATATTCAGTACAAGAGAGAAATATACATTTTGGAGATGGAGTCTGAAGGAAGGCCACTAAGATGGTAAAGGGAATAGAAAATCTCCCATAATGGAAAATGCTGAGACAGTTCAGACTGCTCAACCTAGAAGTTTTGGGAGAATTCCACGGAACTGAAGGGAAGGTGCAAAGACAACAGAGCCAGACTCTTTCCCCTGCTATGTGCTAAGATGTAGTGGACACAAACTGAAACACAGGAGGTTTCTCCTGAACAGAAGGAAATATTTTTTTCCCTGTGAGCACAAATGAGCATGGAAACAGGTTGTTCAGGAAAGTTGTGGTCTCTTCATCCTTGAAAGTCCTCAAAAGCTGTCCAAACAAGCTGTCCTGGAAGACTCTGAGATGAACTTCTGTTAAGCCAAGGTACTGTTGCAAGCATTCCTGAATCAGCAAGACCTTGGAGATAGGGCCAAGAAAGGTGCCCCAGCCCCTCTGTTATATGCATAATACACCCTGTCTCTGCAGGATAGACTGCAGGAACTAAGAATCAAGGCCTCAGGGAGGACAAGTGACAAGATGACATCATAAATCCATCAAACAAGTGAGAAGCAGAGGAGAATGGCACCACAAACTCCCCAAACAAGGAGATAACAACAACAAATTGTTGAGAAGGTCAAAGAAGAATTTTGCTTGAACTTTTGTGCTAACCTTTAGTCATTAGCTCAGTAAAATACATGCCCATAGGCTGTAGTGGCCTCTTACTCACTGTTGTCTCTCACTGTTTGAGGTGTACAAAAGCGAGTAGCTGGCAGGCTGAGGGTGTGCTGGCTCTGTGGGATTCCCCACAGGTTGATAAGAGACTGGAACATTTCCCTTGTAAAGAAAGGCTGAGTGATTGGGTCTGCTCAGCTTCCAGAAGAGGTGTCTGAGAGGGTACCTCATCAGTACCTATACATATCTGAAAAGATCGTGTCAAAAGGGTGGAGCCAGGCTCTGCTCAGTGCTGCCAAGCAACGGGACAAGAGGCAACAGGCAGAAGCTGGAACACAGGAAGTCCTACCTGAACACAACAAAGAACTTCTTTACTGTGTGGATGAGCACACACTGGAACAGGTTGCCCAGAGCAGTAATGAAGTCTCCATCACCGGAGCTATTCAAAAGCTGCCTGGATCCAATCCTGAGTTACGTGCTCTAGGGGATCCTGCTTGGGCAGGGAGACTAGACTGCATGACTTCCAACCTTATCTTATCCATTCTGTGTAGCAAAGCTCCAGAGCCCAGGAATTGGACTGTATGCCGGAATCAAGACTGGCACAGAAGCCTAAGAGCTTTGTGCCACAGGCTGGAGCTGTGGAGGAAACACAGGCACAGCACCTGTAAGACTGTGTTCAAAGGGCAGTCTGAATCACCAATTTTGAAGGCGTATTCAGTGGTAAATTCAGAGGAAGCAGTGGTGGTAGTCATGTCCTCACCAAAACTTGCACACATCCGCAGAGGTACTGAGTTGCCCTAACGATAAACACTTGCAGCAGTTTCAGAAAAATCAATCCACAAACTATCCAAACATGTCTTCCTACAAATCATTATCATGAGATGTAAACTGTCCAGCCCATTTGATCTCAACTGTTTTGTGATTCTGTAAGTCTGCGTTTGAGGAAACACAGACCTCCTCTGACCTTATTCAGAGATGTCTCTCAGAGCCAGACATGCTCTCTCTCTCCCTGCCCACAGCTGCTCCATCTTTAATATTTTGCTCACAGCTTTAGTTAGGGCTGTAACTACTTGAAGCACTGTTAGACAGCAAAGATCAGTTCATACCTGAGTCTGTCACAGAGTCTCATTTGTGGGCTGGAGTAATGAAATTCTTACATATGGTGAACAGTGTAATGACTGCTGAATGTGTCATCTGATTGAGTCTCAGATTTCAGAGGTGGTTTCAGACACTGAAAAATCGGCAATGAGGGACAGAGAACTGTTTCTGACACCTGGTTTATAGAGACCATTGCTGATGGATGGCATTCATTAATGGTGTTCAGCATTATGGTACTCCTACTTAACTTCCTTCTGTCTTCCTTCCACATTGACCTGCAAGATAAATAGTAAGGAAGAGAGAACTCTGTGGAGCTGTGCATCTAAAACCTGCATTATGGGGAATACTGGGATGAGGGAAGATCACAGCCAGGGCAGAAATCAGGAGACAGAGATGAGTTGGAAGGGCAGCACAGAGCTGAAGGAGCTCCTGATGAGAATAATTAATCCTGGCAACACTAGATTCCCAAGTCTGGGACCCCTAGCTGGTGTTTATAGACTGACTCAGAAGATGTGTTTGAAGTCGCCATCACAATACTTGGGTTTTCAATCATTAAAACAATGTGGTATGGGAACTGCAACCAGATATTAAATGTGCATTTATTATCTATTTTTGTGTAATTTTACACATATCCCTTGGGAGATGCAGGAATAAGTGTATGCTTGATACAATTCATTTGTATGGATTTGAATAAAAAACCCTCCATTTCTTTGGGGAATGATGCACATACACTACATGATGTTTTTCACCACTAAAGAAACTAACACTCATCTAGCAATAGGTTTTCATAGCAATTTATTCTGAATTGTGGAAGTGAATCACCAAAAGGTATTGTGGGTGCTTTAAAATCAGAGACTGCTTCTTCCACGAATTAATTATCATGGTTTCGAAGCAGGTGGTTCCGAAGAGGCTGTAGTGACCTTTGGACTGGAAGCTCGGCATTTTTAATTCGCTCTGCCCGCCGTGCGCTCCCGTCCCCGCGCTCTCCCGCCGGCCGGAGCTGCGGCCGGACCGCCCTGCCCGGACTGCGGCCGCTGCAGCTCGAGGGGCTGCCGAGGAGCACCCGCA
>VWPU01022626.1:0-27548 GCA_013398955.1 Callaeas wilsoni | reverse complement strand
CCCCCCCCGCGCCCCGGGGCCGCTCGCTGCCGTTCCCCCGCTGCCCCGGCCCGGCGGCGCCGCGCGTCTTCCCGGAGCCGCCTGCCCCGGCAGGGCTGCGCTTGGTGGGCAAAGCAGAGCGAGAGCGAGAGAAAAGGCGTTTATTAAAGATTTCCCGCATCTGGTGCTGTAATTACAGCCCCTCTGGGTCGCCGAACAAACTTGAGAGAACACAAACGTATCCTTTAGAGATGAGGATTGCCTAAGTTAATGATGAAATGCTAATTAATGGCAATAGCATAGGCGGGTTACTTAAGAAACAGGTGGGTGAGGTGGCAGATAATCGTACAGGTGTTAGAGATTTTATCGTCGCTGTTGATAGGGACACGAGGCCCTGGGCAGTGCCAGGGCAGGTGCCGGTGCCTGCGCAAGCCGGCAGTCCTGGAAGGGAGCATCCCGGCGCCGGTGATCCGCTCCCCCGGCAAACCCGCACCGCGAGATGAATGCCGGCTGGCTGCCCGCTGGGAATGCAGCCCCTTCTGTACCTGGCATAGCCACCACTGGGCCAGTCCTTGCAAAAACTGTCAATCCTGACCGTATTTGCGCCCTGTGGGAACATCTGGGATTGACTTTGTAACATCACTTTGAAGAGGGAGAGGACCTGGGATTTAAGGGAAGGCACAGATTTGATGCCAATCCCAGGTTCTTTTTGCTACTATGAATTTGCCTTGATGCACCAGAATGCTTTGGATTTCCACTCAGGAAAGGATGTGGAAACTGGAAAAAATTTAAAGTAGAACAGATGATAAGAGGGGTTTTTTCCACCAGGAATAAAAAGAAAGCGTAACAAACTGAGTCCCTTACAAAAGACTAAGGAAGATAGGTTATCAGTCTTCAAATACGTAAAAGACTGCTACGGAGTGAAAGGAAGCAATCAATCTGCCCTTCATGTCCCAGCTAGGCTGGTGAGAAGTAATGAGCTCAAACTGCAAGATATAACTTAAGTATTAGCATTAGACTACTTTCTAATGGCAGTGAAAATGAAAAACTGTTGTAGTCTGCCTAAGTAGAGAACAAAGTCACCTTCATTAGACAGCGTTAAGAACAGACAACATACATCTATCAGACATATCATTATAAGCAGTTCTGCTCAGGGCAAGGTGATGGGCTAGATGACCTGCTCAGATTAATTCCAACTTTTCCTCTGTGACATGAAGTATCTCACACTGTTGAAGCCTACTCAGTTGTCCCACAGGACCTACTTTCATGACCAGTTTTTGCCACTGACTGGCACCAACCAGCTTTTTGGAAGTCCTGAAGTAGGTCGCTGGGATCTGTGTGATGACTGATACTTTCATAATGACATTTTGTCTATCATTGTTGATTTATTTGTTCATGTCTTCCTCAGATGTTTGTTACGTATGTGAAATAAAATCCCACGAAATTCATAAAATTCTTACCCTCTTTCAAACCTCTTTCAAACCTCTTTCAGGGACCTATTTCTCCCATGATACTTCAACATGGTACCTTTCCATTAACGAAGCAATTTGCAGGAATTTCTCTGGGGAGCAGTACGTACTGCACAAGCAGTGAGACTAGGGTTTGGTTCCTTACCTCACATGCAATATTGGTGCTTCTTTGAGTCATAACTCCCCATGTATGAGCCAAGGATAACAGTATCTCCCTAGAGAGACTGGTCTGAAGGAAATACACTATGGACTGTGTGACAATATAGGATCAACCCCAGTAATGCCTACTGATGAGAAGCAGTACCTAAAAGCTACCCAGGTGTTATTATTATTTGTTTTGCTTTTATTCTCACCACTGTTAATTGATTTTATGCCCTTTGTGTACTTTGACTAGAAAACAGTCTGCAGTTTTCCTGGGGCAGTGATTGCACTAGTTGCAATGGGATCTCAGCCTTAAGTTAGGTTTCTGGTATTAGTGCAACATAAACAGCTGTTGTGGCAGTTTGATAGTTTGCTTATGGAGTTAAATTTTCCCCCTGTGCATAATTTGTATACAAGTTTCTGGATTAACTCATGCATATCCACATTTAGCTGTCTGCTGCTGCGGAGGCAGTCTGTAGGGAACAAACATGGGTCTCGACTGGATTTCCATTCACATTGTTTACTGAAGTTCTGGATATAGCTGGGGGGACTTGCAGTTACCTAAAACTTTCCACATTGCTGAACACTGCCAAAGAGATACTAAATCCACTGCAGAAAGCTTCAGATTTTCCTAGAATGTTTCTTTGTATCACATTCACTCTTAAGGAACGTTAACGAGCCCATTGGTCATTTATTTGATCCTAATTGTAGAGGTTCGCATTAAAAATTGACCTCAACTAGAATCTGATAAGCAGTATTTGTCACCGCCTCACAGCTTATTTCTCAAAAACGGTCCAAATTAATTTTTAAGTATGTGTGTGGACGGAGATTTAACGGGATGGTAGAGACAGGGTGGTGTGGTTTAGAAACTATTGAGAGCCTTGTCTTTTGCAAAGCAGAGGAATAGCTAAGTCACACCTCATTTTTGTGCAAGAGGGGTCTTTTCTTACAATAAGAATGCTAAGCTCCTACCAGCGCTCTGCATGCAATCCCTGCTTCCCTTGGAAGGATGGCAATCTTCATAAAAAGCAGTAGTAAAATAATGTGCTGTCAGATTGTGAGGTCACTGTTTCTCATTTGCCTGAAGTGAGCCACTGGCATATTTTCAAAACCTATATCTAATTTAATCATATAATTCATTCTGGTAAGTAGTAGTGCTGAGAAGAAAACTTAGGAAACAGGATTTTGAAAGTAATATGTTGTGACACGGAAGAGAACTTATATCAGTAAAAATACCAGCAGGCAGATCTACAGTGCAGTAGTCGGAAGTATCCTAATTATTGTTGAACCAAAGCAGCGGCCTTTGCCATTCCGTGAGCTGTCCTTCCCACAAAACCAAGTGCATCTGCAAGCGTAAGTGCGATGCCGGCTCCATGTGACACCTCATGTCATCCAAGGCCTGTGTTTCCAGAATTCTGCACGTTGGCATTTTTAAGAAACATAGTTTTAAAGCCGGTTTACAGTGTAATACAAGGTAAAGTTGCCAAAGTACTTTAAACTTTCAGAGAGGTCTTCATAACAAGGTGTCTCAGAGTTCCACTACGCGGTGGTCCCCTGGGAGACCACGGAGGGAACGTGCTGCTCGGGACAAACACTACACTCTTAGGCAACCTGCACACAGGCTGTGGAAAGAAAAGACTCTTCTGATAAGTCTTCTTGCCTTGAATGGAGTCCTGCAACAGGTTGTAGAGAATCACCTAATACAGCATGAGAGCCCCTGAGATGTAGGTATCAGATGCAGAAAATTAATTGATGTGAAACAGCAACTGTACATTCATCTGGGAGAGAAGGTAAAGTACAGTGTTCAACCTAAACTGTAGTAAGAATTTTGAAACATTTCAAGGAAGTTTTATTGAAACATGAGAAAGTTCCCAGTCCCGGCAGGAAATGCAGTGCTGTAGTACATCTGTGCTAGTCCTCTACTGACTAAATAGCAGAAAAAAGTTGTGGGAATTTTTTTTGTTTATTTTTCATTTTAAAGTAACACAGCTTTGAGCTACAATTCTTAATTCACCTCACTGCTTCTGAAGGCAACAGAAGAACACTATCATAATACTAGGCATTGAGAAAATAGACATAAAGAAGCCTTTGCTTTCTAGAAAAATGAAAAAGTAGAAACGAATTCTTTCAAGACTCTTCATTTCATGGTGCTACTTGCGAGGTTTAAACAGAAGGAAACACCTATTGAATAAGGCATATTTCAGATGTTCTTGCTTTCTCCAGTTCAACTGCTATTAAGATGTGATTGACACTAATGTATTAGAACACATTTTTGTTCTGTAACCCTGTACAAAAAGACACCACCTACAGAAGAGGTGGGGTTTTGGCTGCCCTACGTATAGGATGGGTGTGGGACACCCACAGCTGAATCATGGACCCATAAGAAGCTGTTGAGGCAATAAAAGGGGGAAAAAGGCATAAGCCCTTGAGATAACCTCTGGATTAGTCATTTTTTCACCAGAGAGAAAAAAAGAAAAACAAGCCTACACATATTCGTGAACATGTCATTTAACACCAAGTAATCCATGCTCTGGGAGGAGTTTTGTTGGTATGGAATGGGCCAAGAAGTTTTCCTGAAGTAGCCAGTTTCTCTAAGACCTACTTAGGCATTGTGTCATTTTTTTAACGTCAGCAGCGTCCCTGGGAAAAGGCACTGCATCCATCCGTCAATCCATCCATCCATCCATCCATCCATTACCAGCTTACAGCACTATGAGCTCAGCTTGTTGGCCTCTGTGCCACAGAAGAAGAAAGGCTCAGGGCTCAGAGCTTAGAGCTGGGGAGAAGCCTGCAGGACCTCAAGCCATTGGCAAGGATCAGCCTGGATTTGAAAGGTTACACAAGGATAGGAGTGATAATAGGGTAAAAATGAAAAGAGAGAGCATGGGCTGTGAATGAAACCTCTAATTTAGGGATCTGCAACCAGAAGCTGACTTTTTTCGTGTGCAAAAGATTAGTGGGCAGTATGTTCTCTCTTTAAACATAGAAAAAATGCAGATGTTTTTGTACATGGTGGTCAACTCTCTCCTGTTAAAGAGAAAAAGAAGCCAAACTATTTCAGCTTTCAGTCAACGAGATGACCTGAAAGCTTAGAAATGCTAGAACTTAAAAGTAAGTCTGTATCTGAACAAGGGATGATCACTGAGAATCAAGTCCTAAGTCCTTGTCCATAGTATATTTAAAAATGCATGTAGACTCCTCAGTGAAACTGCTGTGACTTCACTAAGCCTTCCACTGGTGCTCCAAGGCAGAGTTATTAGTGATATATTTTTACTATCTATACACTTAGCAACTCTAGACCTGAATTTTCTGTACACCAATTTTGCATGAAAGAAAAATACTTGCTAAATTGTTAGCTGTATGCACGGGTAAGTTTGTGCATCCCTCTGTTCAAAGCTGGCAAAGCTGTTTGCCTCTGCAAACTGAATGAGATGCATCTCTGTTTCTTCTGATTACTTCTGGTAGTCAAGCCAGTTGTGCTCTGTCACTGGTAGCAGTAGTGGCAGGTGTGTTTATCCATGTACATACTCTGCAAGTGCACCGTGAACTCCTTTCACCTTCTTCATTCTACTGTAATGACAGCCCTGCTGCATCCAAATAACTAAGGGAAGAGAGGCAAGCTTCATAGAAAACTCTGCATGGAAATGTATAGCCCTGCCCAGTTTCAGCTCTTCCACAATGTATGTTGAAAGCTTGTCAAGAGAAAAAGCTTTCATGTTTAGTTTTTGAGGAAGTTCTGTAAAACCAAGCATAGTTACCACATATGTCCTCTCATGGCTTGGTCGGTGAAATTAAGCATAATTTGACATTTACAGACAGTTAGCTTTCAAGGTGCATGTCCCAAAGGGGCTCAAGTGCACACTCTTTTTTACTGCCCCAAGACTTTCTCCACTTCCCCTTTTCCAAGAGAGCTGTCAGTTAAAGTGAAATGTAGCTGCCCAGCATGACAAGGGAGCTTCTGTAGAAACTATTTGCCTCTACACTTTCCTGTTGCAACTCCTGCACACCTGAATTTTGTCTTGGTGACATTATCTCGTGACTATTCTCAGTTCTCCATACTGGAAAACAGATTATATTACAGAATTTTGCTAAATAATCCAGTCTAATCATGTAGTTTGATGCACTAAATTTTTTACATTGAAATTCTCCCAATCTGCTGCAATTTCTCAGAAGTTAGAGGAGAAAGAAGAAATTACCTAATAATGATATTTGCTTAGTTCTGTATTTTCCATGTTTATGTCCCTAGACATATTGGCTCTAATAACTATTGTTACTCCTAAGGGTACATAACATAGAAATTGTATTGTGAAAGAGAATGTTGCTTGTGTTTTACATTGAAACTCAATCCTTGTATATCCTTTTGAGAAGATTATGACAAGAGCTCTACAATGTCTGGGTGAGAATGGCATCTCAGAAGGATGCTAAATACAAGGGTATGAAGAGGGCTGATTGTGCTTGAATGCAGTTTAAGTCAGTTGAATTTTTACTTGCTTAATTAAAATATGAAAAAGGTGTTGATGAAAAGCCTAGTGTATTTGTACAGTTCTAGACTGAATCTTATTACAGAATTCTTTACTGCTGGAATAGGGACATTTATTAGATAGCTTGGCAGAAATGTTTGACATATTTCAATTAAAACTCTAATGCTTAACTGTTGTAGCTGACTCACAAAAACCCTTTCCTGGATCAGATCAATTTCTTAAGGCAGCTTAAGAAACAAATCAGCTACTGCAAATCCTTCCTCAGAGTTTAAAGAGAAGTTTCTATAGTGTTTATTACATTTTAAGACAATTCTTAAGTATGCTCTGGGGAATACCAAGGTATGCAACATCAGACACACAACTGAGCAACGTAATTGTGTAAACATCATGTTTGGGACAGGCAGAGTGTTTAAATAGACCATGCGAAAACTGTTCCCAAATGGAAGCTGACAAATAATTATGTGACTCTTTAAAACAAACAAAACACACCTGTGTGTGTTGTATTTGGCTGAGGTGTTTGATTCTACTTCTAGGAGTCCCTTCACATAGTGCCATTGGTTTGATCACTTTTCATGTGAAATAATGTCTTTTCCCTTGCTTTAAAACAATAGGTTTTCATGATCTTGAGGGAACTAGTTGTCAAAACACAATAAAACATCTACACCTTAGATTAAGCCTGTCTCAATAATTCTTATATCACAACATATTACTTGATCATTATCTCCCACACAATAATAAAATTGTCCTGTAAAGGCAGCTGCTAATGGAAAGTCAAGATTATGTAACTAATAAGAGGGAGTTTTATTAAACATCTGAATTTCCAGGTGCTTTGTGAAAATGGAAGAGAGTTCGCAACTATTCTGAGGCATCTGTATTTGTTCTGATATACGCAGGCACCCATATCCTTTTTATAAATCAGATGCATAGTCTTTTAACACACAGCTAAGAGTGGATACTATCACTGTCATTAAATGTCTGATGGGGAGATGGGTTAGGCTGAGTCCTGATGTTCTGCACATCTGTGGTTTATGCACTGAGCTACTTTAAGATATGCATACCCAAACAGCCACTTTCTCTCGTCCCCTGAACTTGTATCTTTTTTCAGCCCTGAGTGATACTCAGTTCCTTCTTAGTCCGTTTCCCCAGAGTTTCCTGCAATTGCTTCTAGTTTGGCTCAAATTCCCTCTGGACTGCCAAAGCAGAGGTGCTCTCCCTGCAAGTACTGAAGAAATGTAGGGGACTAATTTAATACCATTCATTTTGAGAGACATGCTTCACAATGAAGACGTTCAGGAATACATGCAAAGATGATGAGAACAGATCAGGTGAGGGTCAGGCAGAGTGCAGGCGAACACACAGGGTGGTATTAGGCTTTTAATGGTCTCTTCATGTGCTGTGCCAAGAGCGGATTGTGCACCCTAAGCAATTACACGGCAAGGTAACAGAGGCAAACTGAACATTAAGAAATGGCTTTTTTTGAGCTTGCCACAGAAAGCTTCAGCACGAGACTGCAAATGCCATGAACATAACATATTCTGTTTCCTTGTACCATGTTTCTTTTGTACCTCTCCTGTTGCTCAAGGGACAGAGAATTGGGAAGGAGGAATTGCAGTCAGCGAAAGAGGAAACAGCATCACAGAGCTGTGAACAGGGAACTTAAACACAACCTGATGAGCACGATCCACCATGTGGTATTGCACTGGTGGCCAACCACAGCAGAAAGGGAGTGATTTAATGGTTTGCAGGCAGCTAAATTACCATTATGCAGTACTATACCATTTGCATTTTGTTTGGGGTAGAAGCACGCAGCTTCCATAACTCATTCTCCTTTTCCTTGGAACTGGATCTAAGTTTTTCAGTTTTGCCCCCTCTGAGAAAGAAACAACAAAAGGAGGAGACAGACTGAAGTCTGTATAATGAGATCAGGTACTAAATCAAGGAAGTTTGAACAAACGCAGCTAATTCTGTCATTATGTGAAACAAAACAAATGTTGATTCAACTGTAGTTTAGGCTGGGGCAGTCAAAGGCAACTGAACAGAATATTTGAATGAGTAAAAGCAACATTTCTGCTCAGATGCAAATATGTTGCTGTTTTTAAAAGACAGTTTTAACATCAGAATGCTGGTGAAAAGGGTTGATTTTCAGGATTTTTCAAATTACAGCACAGTATATTAAGAGAAATGAGTGGCAATTTATCTGAATATGCAAGGCCATAAACTGGAGCAGTTCAGCAGCTGCTCCACAGGCAGCTAAACTGTCTTTGTGATGAGAGAGAGACCCTCTTGGAGAAGAGTAAAGTGGACACTCATGGGTAGGAACCACTAAAAAGCATCATTACCTATAAGTAAGCAAGCACTGCTAAAGCAGACAGAACAGTGAGAGTCACTAGCAGGCAGCCTGGCAGTCTGTCTCTCCTTCCTTTTTGGAAATATCCATTATTTGTTGATTTTAACTTTTTAAAATGTTGTTTGCTTCCTGATGATGATGTGATTTGAATTCATCTGCACATTTGATTTTCGCCTTGTATAAGTTTAATTAAGTATATACAATTAATGACTGGCGTCAGCTTATCCTGGGGAATTTGCAGCAGCAGGACACCATAAACGCTGCTGCTGCTGCTGCTGCTGCCTTGCCAGACCTGAGGACTCCAGTCTCGGGCACTGTCAAGCCAATGCTGTTCTCCAGTGCTTTGTTTCAATAGAGAAATGTGGCACATACAAGGGACAACAAAGGCAGCTCCTTTTTTTAAGAATACAAAATAGATTAAGCTGGTCTCAGCTGAAAAGGATGCCATCAATTTAGACAGCAGCCTGCTCTTTCAGCTGAAAACACGGGAAATGGAGCAGCACAAATGGGTGAACTGCTTGATTCTCCAAAATATTTGTGAGATAATTAATCTCTGCTGCTTGCTTTGTTTGATAGGGGACCAGCTTACTGCTCCATTACATGCAGTGATGTCGCTGAAGAAGGTAGGCATTTTCAAATGAGAGAAAAACAGAATTTATTTTCTCTTTAACACAACATTCTTTGTGTGTTGAGAAGTGAAAAAACAAGCTGTCCTTGTGTTCCTGGCTCCTCAGCGCTGCAGCACTGGAAGTTTAGGGGCAAAGGAACAGTTGTAAAACAGAAAGTGGGGGCAAAGAAAGCAGTGCCAGACTTTGAGGGAGAAAGTACTACTGTAAATATACCTAATGACTAGGCATAAAAAGAGGTACTGAGTGATTCCTCACGCTCTTGTGAGCTGAAAGCAGCTTGGTGAGAAACCTCAGGGCAATCATTCCCAAGCTTGCTGGAACATCAAGACTCTGGGATAATAGTGTTGGCTCCCCTGCTAGAGCACTCCCTTCTGGCCTATGGATGCACTACTTTTAAGAGGGCAGTTAAGGAAAATAGTACAACCTTGTGACTGAAGGAAGAAAAAAACCATGATCATAAATTCAGCTGAGGGAGAGTTAGAAAACTGAGACATTTATCAGGACAATTGTCTTGCTGTGACAATGGTAGCACTTGCTTGGACATCTTGGTACAAAGCAACTTGGGCCAAGAGCATTAAAACTGCCTTACCCCAATTAAAATAGCAAGTTTCAGCTGGAATGGAGAGCGTGACTCCTGGTACATAGGAAAGCAAGACAGCTAAAATGACTGTTCTTGAGCCCCTAATTTGAGTTTTTCTTCTGTGTTTCAATTTTTCCTTAAATGGCTAGAGATAATTTCTGTCTTATTCCTCCGGTAAGATGTTTAAATTCCTCATTTAGTGCTCAGTACATCATTCAAACTCTCCAGCTCTCAGAGCAGAAAGCACTGCTTTTGAATCTTCAGTGGCTTTTATGGAAAGCTTTTTAGCAATTATTTTGTAATCAACTGAAGTGTGTATTTATATATCGGCAAAGTATCTTTTAAACACTTTTGTTATGGTATCTAAATACATTCTATTGCAGCTTCTAACCAGTTTCTTAAAGCTATTAAAAATTAAAAAGGAAAAATTATTTGCCTCAGATTTATTTTCCGGGTGATACCATGTATCCCAGAACTGCCAAGTGTTCCTGCCTTCTGTAGCTCGTACTTGACTTGTATGGCTGTATTAAAACAGGCAAACTTGATCCTTATCCCTTGTCAATCTTACCTGAGATTTGAGTCAGTTACGTTTTGACTGGACTTAAAAGAAAATACTTCCAAGTTTTTTATTTTTTTCCTCTGTCAGCCCTTGATTTCTCACTCTGTCCTTACTTGGTACGCTGATTCCAGGACTCTCCAAAATGTACCAAGTGTTGGAAGGAGACTCCAGAGCCAGCAGCCCAGCTGCACAAGCATCCCTCAGACTTCTGGAGTGCTGACCTGCAATGAGCTGATTTGAATCAGTGCCTCTGTGGAAAGTTTTGTCGCAGTGTCCTCAGCCCTGCAGATCCCTGCAGGAGGTCCCAGCACAGCCCAGACAGGGCCCAGTGGGTCCTGCAGTGCCCAGGTACCCCAGACATCCCCATCTCCTGTCCTGAAACACAGAGGCTGAAGCTGGACCCTGAGACCTGGTGACATCTTTTCACTTGACCTACCACATCTGGGGACAGCAAAAATCTTACGTAGACAGCATCTCTATGTGAAGGCCATTTGAAACTCCACGATACTGATTTCTGATCTAAGGAGATCTGGAAAGCTGAGCAGGGTGGATTAACAAGACATTTTCTGATCTGACACAGCCTAAATGTGTCATTGGCAAAGGACTGGCATGTGCTGTTTGTGACCTTTGCTTCCAAATGCACCAAAGCCCAGCCTTCCTTTTACCCAGCAGATGGCCAACTGCTCTTGCTAAAAGAAAATAAACCCAAGCAGAGGCTTCCCCACCACTGTTTATAGCCCTGCAGATGGGCACTTTAAAGGAAAGGCAGCTTTGTTAAAACATAAAACAAAAACCTACGAAACTTTAAATTCAAAGCCTGTTATTTTGTGCTCGGTGGTAGAGCTCCTTTTTCTTCAGACAAGTATGCTTGAGTAATAAAGTAGATGCAAGGCCTCTGGGAAATGTAGCATGTGCTCTAGGGATGTGGCGTAGTTTACTTCTACCAGGAGAGCCAAAGACTGCAATAACAAATGGTAGGCTTTGTACCCCTGGAAAAGCTTAGAAATATTAAGCTTAATCACAGGATAAAATATAAATAAATGCTTTGAAGTTTTGTTCAATGCAGCTCTATCTGCCCTTCCCTGATGGGAAGTTCTTTCTGATGCTCTTCTTTTGCTAAGTGTTCTTTGATCTCCCAAGGACACTGCTGTTTTAGCCGGATCCAGCTGCACACAGTGGTTGCAATTTTGCCTAATGCTTGTGACTTTAGGTGGCCAGAGGGCACTCTTAGATGGGGAATGTGAAAGTCGAAACTTGAGCTTATATTTTCTCCAAAGTTCACATTTAGGATTCACCCAGCAGCTCAGACATGGTACTGCAGCATGTAGTAACTCATCCAGAGGGGATCGTTCAACCGACATACTTAGAATTATCCCTAATATTTTGTCTTCCACCATCAACTTGTGCTGGTAGGTAGTTACCAAAATGGGCCAGCTGATGGACAGGCATCTTCTAGCACCAGTGAAGGTCTCACAATGACAAAATGAACTAGCTAATGGAAAGCAGACTGGGAATGGAAACAACAAACTTTCATCCCTTGCTAGGACATTATGCAGTCTAACACAGTATGGCAACTGTTGGCATATGCTCAAAAGCTGGAGCGTGGGGTGCTTGAGAGGCTTGGACTGACCAGTCACAGGCTTTGTCAGCCAACACCTCCAGGAACTGAGGACACAAAAGACATCAGTTCTACTCCCAGACCTGCTCTGTTTGCAGTAGTTGTCTCTCCTCTGCTTTTCCCGTAACTATTACAGCCAGTGCTATTCAGTCACCAGGGAGGTAAATGTACACCCCATCCAAGGTTACAGTAGAACAGCGATTACAGAAAACAGTTTCCTGCTTAATTTTATGTAGCTTCTAGCAGTACTGGAGTTACTGTTTTATCATTCCTCATATGTAGCCAATTAGCTTTTTCTATCTGAAAATCTCTTGGATAATAACACAGCAAAGGGTATAAAGTAAGGAAGTATGACTCTCCACTAGAAAACTAAGAAAACTGGCAGGAACCTTATGGGCAGATAAAGCAAATAAAATAGCATTAACAATCTTAGCAAAGCATTCCAGATTTTGAAATGACAAAGCCCTTTTCAATAAGCTTTTTGCGTTACTTAAACACTGTGTTGTGCAAACAGTTTTAATGTTCTCCTGTTACTGAGCAGGAGGTTATGCAACCAGACCACAATGCACACGTTGCCTTTTGAAGACAAGTTCATAAAGCAGTAAAGTATTATAAAAGTATTGTTACAGAAGCAAAAGCTCTTTCAAGTCATTATAGCTGCTCATGTCACAAGAATGGGAGGTTCTTTAAACTTTGTCTCATTGTATATTATGCATGTAAGGCATAAAAAATGACCTTGGGGGACAGAAGCCCTGCCTGCCTCAGACAATAATGGGTGCCACAAGTGTTTGCCTTTCATTGGTGGCAAATAATACTGTAAGTTCACGTACACAAGCATGTGCAAATGGGCTAAGAAATGCCAAACAGGTGGAAAGAAAAATCTGTGGCGTGGAAAGAAAAATCTGTGGCATGGAAAGGCACTAACTGAGGTAAATGTCTGAGCGAGTAAGGCTTAGAGTGCTTCTGTCCCCTGCTAATGTTCTCTGCCATTCTACCTTGGCATTTATTACCTTGATATGCTTTTAGTATTTCCTGCCTCTTCCAGGAGTCTCTAAGCTTGCTTAGTATTTGATTTTTGCACCCTTTCCCTATCTTGGTTATGCTCGTTTCAGGCAACAACAACTTCATGGAGTAAATCTTTGGGGTTTTATAGAGCCATTGCGCAAAACTGTGTTTGAGAGTGCTCCTACACATTTGCAATAATAAATGACCAAAGAAGGAAGCTAAAATTAATAAAAACATAACAAAAGGGCAGAGCTATATACTGGTATATACAGTGAAAGCAACTGGAAGTATGGATGTCCAAAAAGGCTACTTTGATCAGCATGTTATGAAGGAATTTTTAGAGAAAGAGCATGCAGTACTTATTTCATGCACCAAAATGTCGTTGGTCTTGTGTTTTGAATCCATTTTTGAATAGACACTGTTGGGCAGAGAGGTTAGATTCACTTTCTTCATTTTGTAAGTACATGTCAGTTTAGGTCCTCTTGCAACCAAGTGCCCAGTCCTCTGGTGAGCACTGGAGCAGTCTCGGTGATGATCTAGTTATGTTCGGACCACAGTTGCTCCAAAGGGAGACATTCCAGTTAAAAATGTAAGTCTTCACTCTTTTCTATCATACCCCCTTTTGGCAGAAAGGAAGCATTTGGCATGCAACTGCTCTGGGAACTCCACACCAGCTCGGAGGTTGCCTTGCAACAGAGCCATACCTTGGAGTCTGTATTGGACCTTATTGCTGGAAAAGAGAATGGCTTGGCTGTAGCAGAATTTTCTCTGTAGCCTTTTTTTTTTTTTCACTGTGTTGCCCACAAATCACTAATTAAAAGGAATAGATCCTTAGACGGATTTAGAGTTATCAGTCAGACTTGCTATTTTCATGACTACTTTACATTTTACAAGAAAGAGAAGGAAATTACAGTAACCATCTTCTGATAATCTTGCATATTCCACTCATATAGATAACTAATATTTTGTGAAAAGCTCTGTGTATATTCTGCATTTTTATATTATCTAGAACTTCAGAACACAAGATGGCAGTGTGCATACTAGTGAATCAGGCTTGGAGATGCTCCTGCTACTCAGACTAAGCATATAACATTTTATTTAGGCCTATATTAATCCGATCATGTAATTGAGGTATCAGAAATAAACCTAAAAGTATTTATCAACAGCAGAGACAAATGCAATTTGCCAATAAATGAGTATTGCATGAACAAGTGTTAGGTAAAGCTTAATTCAAGATTTTATTGTACACAACAACACTCTGGAGACATTAAAAGCCTCTTATGAAACTCCTCAATTGCAATAACAAGAGGGTATCCCTTTATGAAGGAATGGAAGCTGGCTCAGTCGTAAGAGCTTCCGAGCAAAATTGGCTGCTGGGGAAAAGCACATAAGAGAGCTGGCAGCCTGAAATATGCGGAGAGCTCAGGGCTCTCGGAGGAGTAATGCAGACCACTGAAGTGGAACAGGCTGAACAGTATCTAAAATTGAACAGGTGCCTTTCTGTGAAAAAACTAACAAAGCAGACAACTGTTTGGCATGACAATTGAGAGAAAAAAATTTCCACTGAGAGGCATCAAATTAGGAGATAGGTCTCTGTCTGAGGAGAAAATTGCTTAAAGAGCTACAAGGAGTTGGACCTTTCCATATGCAACTTCAGAGGAAGTTCATTCAGAGCCTTTCTGGGCACCAGTGGGTAAGAGAACTGCAGTAACAAGCTTTCTAGGCCACTACCCAGAAACCTCTTTGGTTGGGTTGAGTTGAATACTGGAATTAGTAGGTGTAGCTAAAAAGTTGTTTTGGCTGCCTTTCCTAGCATTTGGTTATGCAAACATGGCCTTGCTACATAGTAAAAAGAGCCCTTAGAAAAACAGTAATATTTCAGAGTATAAAATAATCCTCAAAGTCATTATCCCTGTGGGATGTCTAATGCTGACAAAATTCTAGGCAGTGCTCCTTTCTCCATGGGGAATATTCAGGTGACTTTGCCTTGCTGTACCTAAACTCGTGGCCCTAATGGGCAAGTCAGATTGAGCCAAGATATCAAAACTCAACACCAAGGTTCATTATTTCTGGATACGGCTCTAAATTTGACAACGTTATCAGGAATTAGATCATGAAAAAATATGTATTTCTCTCAGACAGGTGTGATATAACTATTTTCTGTTTTTCTTTCCAGAATGGGAATATTTGTTACCCTCTGTTGTACTGGATCATGGAGATCCTCCCGCTCTGAGTGGAGATGGCCGTACTGAGCTTGACCAGTGTTTTTGACAGAAGGTGGAATTTGGAGAATCCTGGTCCCTGAGTATACTTTGCTTGTGGTCATTATCTCTGTGTAAAAGTATCACTGTGTTCCCAGCCCCTCAATCACAGCAGCTCCAATGAAAAGTTGTCAGATTTTTCATGGTGGCCCACGCCTGTTGTTACAACTGGACCAATTGCTGCTTGTTATGGCTTTATGTTCCCACACATAAATCACTGGGTTAATACCAGGACTTTTTTTCCCTCTCTCTTTCTGAGTTTGCATAAGATTGAACTTGGCATTGATTCAAATCAAATAATTCAAATGCCTGGTATTTAAACTACGGCTGGGTGTGTGTTCATGACTAAAATAAAGTGTATTACCTAGCAGTTTCAGTCATTTGGTCTATTTGTCACAGTAGATTACAGAAAGTGTGGCATGCACAGAATTATGCATGCACTTTTCAACCATCTAAAATGGAGGATAAATTGAACATGTCATGGTTCTAGGAGAGTAATTTATATTGAGTACAAGCTGGGAAGGGACCAGAGCCAAAACCTCAGATCTAAATTACTTGAGTTCCAGGGAAATTTTAATCCAAATAAAAACTTCAGAGCTGTTCATTACATAATTAAGTGAACCAACAAGAGACCATATCTCAGCACTCACTCCCAAACTAAAGAATTTACACCAAAACTGAAGCTTTGTGGTTAAGTCCACAGATGCTTAATACTGACTGTGATCACTGTATGGAGTTACTGCCAACTGTCTGCTGTAACCACCCCACATGTCTCTTTTGGCTTTGCATATATCCCTGTTCTTCATAAATGAACTTTTCCAGCCTGATAATAGTTCCTCACTGAGAGTGTGTTACCAGGATTCACAAACTCCTATTTTTTCATGCATGAACCATTGAAGTTGGTCTCATTGTCTTCTTTTCATTGCAGGTGCTTATTTAAGTTTGACCTGCAAGGATGCCCCTTCCCTCTGGCAACCCTGGAAATTATCTGCATTTCAAATTTCTGTGAATGCAGGTGCCATCAGTAACGTCTCAGGACTGAGAGGAGAAAGGAAAACACTGTTTTTTCTTGCTGCTTCTGTATGATCTTCCCTACAGTCTGTCTCATCTTCTTTTGTCTCTAGTCAAAACTCAACTATTCTTATCATGGCAGTAGTCAGCCCATGTAGACATTCAGTGAAATTCCATATTTAGGTAAAACAGTTCTTATTTTTCTATTCAGAATCATTCCTAATCCAACCTTATTTACCAGGTATAACCAAATTTCACCAAATCAACCATAATCTACCTTTTTCCTGCAATAAAATGTAGCTGTAATAGCCCATCCCAAGATTAAGTCCTCCTTCCCCAATATTTTACAAAAGCACCTCTTTGACCTGACCCAACAGAAATCAAAATTAATGTCTTTCCCATAGTCCAAAACGACTTCTTCTCCCCAAAATAAACTCTTGCCTCGACATTAAAATGTAATGACTCCTGCAAATTCAGGAAGTCATGGTGCACCAGAGTGATTGTAGTCCTAAAGACAGTTTAACCTTTTCATTTACTGCAAGCATCATCCTTCTGCCTGTCATCAACCCACAGTCTAAAAGGTGAGGTCTGGACTAGGAGGGATGGAGCAGGAAATGTTGGCAGGCTGGAGATTGTTACCTTCTGGTCCAGCACAGGCGCACAGGATCCAGCTGAAGCTTGAGAGCTGTTCAGAGCAGGCAGTTACTGGGGAAAAGGATATTGGGGGTTATCACTACCACTGATAAATTCCCCAAGCAAATGTTGATGGTCATAATGAAAGTAAAAGGCATTCTATTTAAAGTCAAAAGTAATACGCCTGTGAAACATGCTGGCAAATGGTATCATTGAGGCCAAGTGCTTAGCAGGATTCACTGAAAGGTTATACATACATATTCATACATTTGTGCAGGGAATTAGATTGGACCTGATAAAAATTCATAATGGATATAAATGTTCACAGTTCAGGGCATAAATCAGCCACCAGCCTGAGGTTAGAAAATAACTTCCCCCACAGTCAGGCTGTTACATAATTATCAATTATACTTGCAGAGGGGGGAAAGGAGGTTGAAGAATAGAGCAATTTCCTCAGAGACATGTGGGAATTACTATTGGCAGACAACTAATTTAGATTTTATCTGGTATGGAAGTTCTTATTACATCAAATAATGTAATTTAGAATTAAAGCATGTGATTTATTTTGTATTTTTTATTCTTCATGTAATCCAGTTCATGCCTGAGGGTAACTGCAGGCCTTTCCGTTACAAGCCAGCCGAAGTTAGTGAAATTCACTGTGCTGGGTTTTCTCACCAAATCTGCTTAAAAACAGTTCCAAATTTTGCAAGGAAATCAGGCAGAGTCCCAGGAATTTAGTTTATCAAAGCTAGCCAACTACTACAGCCAACTTGCTGTCTGTATTAACAGAGAAAAAATTACATGCGTGAACTGCAGCAAAATCTCATTCCAAAAAGTTCTCATTTTTTTGTTTGCATAGTAACCTAATAAGACTTGCAAAGGTCCTGAACATCTCGAACTATAGCATGGGGGTTACTCCAGGCCTACTTTTTTTGCTTGGTATTATCAGCTCACCTAAGAAAAACATACACGTTCAGTGGACTTGTTTCCATCAAGCAACACACCTCCAGCTCTTGTTGCACTTGAAAACAGTCTGTGAGCTAACGTAATACACACCGCGTGCTAAGAAGAGCAGCCTTTGTGACCTTGCAAACAGAGAGCTTGATGGAAAATCAGATTCTTAATCAATTGACTAAGAAACTGCAAATGAATACAGGCAGTCATTTATGTTTGCTGCATTGGGATAGTAGCTGCATTCTGCTATAGTTTCTGGAGCACGTGATGCACTTACTGCAATTGCAACATAAATTATCACCACAATAGGTGTGGAAAGCTGAGAAAGGTCTATTAAACAAAACATCTCACCAATTTTCACAAGGAAAAGGAGTGGTACTTGGCATCAGTCTCTCCTAAGCATGATTTCTGTTCCTACTGAGTATTACCAGAAATATTGCACAGTGATTGCTCAACACCTGGAAGGTTCTAGGGCCACAGTCAACAAACACTATGGTCTTATTAAAAAAATTTTACTTTGTAAACTCGAATGATCGGTTCAGACAGATTTATAAAGGAATGGCTGAAGAAAAGGCAGCAGATGCAATGTACTAGATTTTCTTTAAAGGTTTCAAATCACATTTTGTAGCGATTTAACTTGAAAGATGAATTCCAGGTGGCTTTGCTGTGCAAGCCGTGAGCTGCCGAGGACAGCCGTGCCCTGGGCGCAGGCGGTGAGTGCCCAGCGCGGTGCGGGTGCTGCAGCGCCGGTGCATTGCAGGCTCCTTAGCAGCTGCCCTCCTGCAACGCAGGGGCTGCAGAAGTAGCGCCACTGCTCCATGGCTTTCTAGGAACAAACAGGGCAACTCCTTCGAGCACAATTAGCTTTTAACCGTGGCAGCGTTATCAGCCCTGCAGCTGAATCAGAAATGAGGATTACAGTCGTCTGGGGTGGGTCATGTTGGGACCATTTGACACCAGTCTTCTGCCAGTCACATACGGAGTTCTGTCGTGTCTCCTGCCTCCTTCTGTCCTGCTGCAGCTGCTGACACCCTGCCAGCAGCGAGCCATTTCCCTGGGATGCTCTCAGGCTGCTTACAGCCCAGCTGCCTCGTTCTGCGAGCTACCAAACTGCTGCTCCTGCTCCCGCATAGGCTTCTCCCTCTTAAATGTGATTTACCTTATGCTGGAAAACCCAGTGTATAATGGGAACCTCAACACAGAGCTGCAAAGACATAGGATACATTGAACTGTGAGGAGATGTTTGGGCTGTGAGAGATACGGGGGTGAGGACTGATTTTTTTTAAAATATTTTCATCGGGATAATGAAGTAAACTTCAGAACACTGCTGACATTTACAATTGTACGTCTCAAAAATCTGCAAATACCGATGAAGGATTATAGATGAGGTGTAAAGAAATTATGCACTCAAAAGTGGTAGTTTTGATCTAGAATAAGGAAAATTGATAAATAGTGTACAAATAATCCAAATAATCTTTCAGTGGAATAAATAGCCTGAAAAGCATGAATTGGAAAAGAAAGTAATGGGAAAATGTCCTTTTTCCTTGGCAACTAGATGTGAATTTGCACAGGAAAAGAGCAATGTCATTTTAGACTCCACATGAAGAGCTGTAACATCATCAGGTTGAATACTTTTCATTTAGGCTTAAAATATTCTGTTGTATCCCCAACACCATCAAAAAGACAAAAGATAGATGAGAAGGAATTCTGAAAAAAGCCAGAAAAACAATCATTGGCTGGAGACCAGACTTATTTTGAAATATGTGCATATGTTTAACTTGTCCAAACTTTGAAGGGTGATTAAGGAGAACTCATAGTGGGTAACTTCTTCTGGAACAAGCTACTTAGAAATAGAAAGTAGAAAAAAGGGGTTAGCAGGTCATGGGCTGCCAGAGATACTGACACTGTTTTGTTAGCTGCTGCTGCTGAGCAGCCACAAAATTACTGTGGTAGCAGATCCCCACAGTGCATAAAAATGAGGGTTGTATTTACATATTCTGAGAATCAAGCTTAGGTTTTGTTTTCGCAGAAACTCACTCCCAGAGACAAAGCTCCCATGCTTCTAACAGGTCCTTAGATAAAAACGAGGCACGCGGTCCAGTCCAGTGCTGAGGATCACACTGATTCTTTGATATTGTTTCCTATACAAACACAGTCTTCACTACCCTGGGCCAGCATCCCACCTGTGCAGCTGCTCCAAGAGCAGCTCCTGCAGAACAGTGTGAATAGAGACAGCGGATTGTTTAGATTTTAAACTTGGTAATGACGAACTGCCTGCTGCATTAGCAGAATACGTGGGGCGTGACAAGAGGCTGAGGGAGTAAATAACGTTTTATATTCCCATGTCATGTGACAATCAGGAAGAAAATATTTTAAAAAAAGAAAAGCAAGAAAAAATAAAGAGTGGTAAAGCAGCCAGCTTGTCCCATTCTCTCAGAAAATCAGAACAGTAAACAACTTAGGGTCTCCCCTGTTTAGCAAACACTTTTTTTTACAGAGGACGCACAGAATGAAGAGTTAGAAGATAAGGAAGGTATTCCCTAGAAGAGATTATGAACAAACCATAGATTAAAGACAGTTTCTGTTGAGAGTTCTATTTGTACAGATTTAGTATACTAAAATACTTTGATAGGACAGATATCCTACCAATGCTTGTAGGATTACCTCTTGCATCAGAAAATGAAGGTCAAGGAAACCTCTGCATTATTCTCGCTTTCACACTTCCTGGAATTTTTTTTGGGTGTGGAAGGGGCAACAAAAAATCCAGAACAATTATAGTGTGCAGCTGAGAAAAATCTAGGCTAGTGGGAACTCTTGAGAATTTAAAGGGAAAGAAAGGCAGGCTGGAGCTGGGTCAGCTCACCTATGGCATAACTGTATTCCAACACTTGGAGGATGGTGGGGAGTTCAACAGCATATCACACATGGGGTTCTGACTCTAAAGCCCATGATGCACTTTAGAGTCTTTGCAGTATGTTTATTTAGAGTTAGTCTGGCTTCAGCAGTTGAAGTCACAAAACTAAGTCTTTTAAACCTCTTCCCACCATATTCAATGCAATGCGGGCTGCAAACATTTCTATTCACACAACTGAACTTGTATTTTAAATAGTAATATATACAGGGTCATTAATTCTAGAATACGTTCCTTTATCTATTTTAGCATATTTCAATATTTATTTCTAGAACAGTTAGTCTATTCTAGATTTCTTCCAGAACTGTCTTGGCTTCAGAAAGTCATAGAAGTATCTTTCATCTCAGACATACTGATATTGTAGTATGCCCTGGGTAAAACAAGCATTAGGATTCTAGTTGGATTGGATGCACAGATCATATTTATTATTTGCAGATGCCAGGACATTAAAACTTTCAATTGTTTTCCCACCAAACTGAATAAGGCAGTTTGTTAATACAATTACCTCTGTATAATTGGAATCTAAATCAATGATGACTGCGTGATTTGAATGGTACTTTAAATAATTTCATTTTTATGATGCTATTTTGTTGCACATGGTATCACCAAATAGCTTATTCATTTTTCTGCTGACCGTGATTTGAGTTTGCATATTTCTCTGTGACAGAAGAAGCACGTTTTCAACTCTTCTAGTTTTCTGGGATACAGTGTGCATTGCTTTTAATTATTTAGGCTGACACACATTAACATTAGAAGTCCATAGTCCATAGTGAGTGAAAAAAGAGAGAAGGACTGGGTGAACTGTAACTTCCCTGGAAAAAAAGAGCGGCCACCAGAGGACTTTGGTGAAGCCCTTAAAGGAAAACAAAATGTGGGGTAGACAAGGTACACAGAACTTGAGTGTTATGAAGGATTTCCCCTGCTCCTTTCAGAGGAGCATCCCTAGTCACTGCTTGTTTGCCTCTGTTTTAAAATATCTGGACAGGCAATAGGATGAAGGGCCATAGACTACTCAATCTGTCATGGTCTGTTTGGATCTCTCAAATTCACAGGATAATGTATTTTGCAAATTAAACTTTATTTTATAAGCTCATTAGGAAAGAAAGCAAACATGATGAAGAAGGGCTCAGTTCCCTCTGTACAAACCAGGCTAGCTCATGAATTCACTAATTCATCACTTCAGTCATGAGATTTCTAACTCACAAGTTTTCTAATACATAACTGGCAATTCATTAACTTTTAACTCGTGCACATTGCATATGAGCAAAATACTTATCCAAGGGTGAGAGTGCTCATCCTTCCTCCTTGGTCACAGGGCAGGTGTTCCCTGTATCACATGAGAAGCACAAACATTAGTGTTTTATCAACAGTGTTTTCATCACAAATCCAAAGCATAGCACCATACAAGCTACTGTGAAGAAAATTAACTCTAGCCCAGCCATAGCCAGGACAATCTCCACACCTTGTTCCCTACTATTTACATCATGGTCAGGTCCTATACTGTCCAAGAGATCCTCATTAGCCATCTTCCTCTTTTCCATCCTTTGATATCTTCACAGATACCATTCCCTGTAAAATGTCCATAAAACGCCTGTGAAATGTCCACTGAATTCATTTAGTCCATGACGTTAAGCTGCATCTGTACTGGTGGCACTCCACTCTCACTCAGCCGGAGAGGTGCTGTGTTGTGTGGAGGTACTGGGCACCAAAGCCAGCTCAAGTCAGGTCACTGCTGCACATGCATTACTTCTTGCAAGGCTCGTTCTCCACTGGCAGCAGTTCCTCCTACAGTAATCCTATGACATGCAACTCAGATCAGGGTTTACAACAATTTAAAGGTGTCTCCATTACAGTCTCCATCTCTGGTCCCTTTGGACTCCTACCCTTGCCTCTGCTCCACTGTGGACTTATCCACAGACTCCAGCCCCTTCGGGGTGGACCTGCTCCAGTGTGGACCTACTCATGGGCCACAGTCTCCCCAGGGTACAGCTGGTGTGGCCTGGCCTTACGCACAGCCACGGTCACTCTGAGGTGCACTGCCTCCAGCACAGCCTTATCCAAGGACCACGGTCTCTTCAGGGTGTACCTGCTGTGCTGGAGACGTATCCATGGCCACAGATGCTTCTGCTCCAACGTGGTCTTATCCACAACCACAGACACTTCAGGTTGTCCTGCTCCTGCAGGGACTTATCCACAGGTCAGGTCCTTTCAATTCAAGCTGACACTGGAGCTGCAGCCTGTCTGGCCCAGCAGCGACACCCAGGCCATGGGCCAGCCCCGGCACATCGCCATGGCTGTTATCAAAATGCTCCCAGGCACAGCTGGGTAGGATGATAAGCCCTACAGCAAACAGCCAGAGCAAAAAGAAGCCACTAGCAAGCTCTAGACTAACGCACAGCAGGGCAAGCAAGACCTACGGAAAGCACAGCACCCTGCCAATTAATAACAAAACAGCACTAAAAGGTATAAATTCAGTTTAGCAAACTCCAACCAAACCTGTTGTTAACTCAAACTGTTTGAGCCCCAAGTTGGTCACCAAAACAAGACTGTCATGGTTTAAGCCCAGTGGGCAGCTCAGCCTCACACAGTCACATGCTCACTTACCCCAGTGGGATGGGGGAGATAATTAGAAGGGTGAAAGTGGGAAAATTTGTGGGCTGAGATAAAGACAGTTTAATAGGGAAAGCAAAAGCCACACACACAAACAAAGCAAAACAAGGGATTGATTCACTTCCTATCGGCTGGCAGGCATTCAGCCATCTCCAGGAAAGCAGGGCTTCATTGCAGGTATTGGTGACCCGGGAAGAGGAACACCCCCAGTCCAAACACCGCCTTTTCCTTCCTTCTTCTCCCAGCCTTATATGCTGAGCACAACGTCATATGGTCTGGAATAGCCCTGTGGTCAGCAGTCTCAGCTGTGTCCCCTCCCAGCTCCTTGTGCACCCTCAGCCAGCTCCCTGTTGGGGCAGCCCGAGAAACAGAGAAGGCCCTGACACTAAAACATCCCTGAGTTATCTTTTATCTGTTTTAAGCATTGTTCCCAAGAATTTTTCAACTTGAAAGGAAGTTGTTTTCTAAGGTTAAGTCATCAAGCTGTAACAAGACAGAAATTCTGACAATCACGCATTCAAATCATATCAATGTCAGCTTATTCTACAGGATGAGACAAGTACCAGCAGAAGATCAACTGCTCCTGACTCCTCTGAGTCAAATTTAAAGCTGAACTTTCCTCAGGAAGATTAAGGGTCTATATTTTACTTACTCATATTCATGTACAAAGTCTTACCACTTCCTGTATTTCCATGGTTCCCGGGAATGAGATCATAACCAATACTCAATGTCTGGAATGTGGGCAAAGGTTGTAGGCATATGGTAACAATTTCACTAGTCCTAGAGACAGGGTCTTCTCCATGAAGAGATGAAAGAACCAGTACTGTACGTCAGATTGTATGTTAACCTCATCGAACGTTTAGATGGTAGGGGTTAGGGAGGATGAATTCCAGCCATGGTGGCTGAAAACATGCCGTCTTATGCCAATTAGCAAGCAGGCGTCTATGGTCCATCTTATGACTCTGTGATGTAAGAAGGGAACAGAGCTTGTGATGCTAATTCCACAGGGTTTGGTTTACGTTTCTTGCAGAGATCTCTGTAAAGCAGAGGATGGCTGCCTACCACTGAGTGAAAAATAAATGTTGCTTCACTGATTCCTTTCATCAGTGTTTTTTTCTGGGGACATCACAGGGACTAATTTTAAAATAAAATTCTTTATTAAAAATGTAACATCAAAAAAACTCAAAATCCCACATCCTCAGAGTCACTTCTCATTAGAGTTTCGGTCAAAATAGTCACTGGTTGAAAGGTCAGAAATTCAGTGACTGAAGCTGACTTGACAAATCAGAACTTGTCTCCAACATTTTTCAGAGGTTTGAAAGTTGTTATTTCAACAGATATTTTCTTACATTGCCCTTCAATCTGAAGGTACCCAAGCTAGCAAGTTTTTTAAAAGTTTGTTTTTCAGCAGTAGGTGGCACTATGAAGTTTCATAAATATTGTAATATAAATTAATATAAAATTCTGTGCATAATTTTTTTAAAAATGAAAATATATCAGAATAAATTCTGATAATAAAATACATATTTTTCTAAATACTACGGTTGAGAAAAAGTCTAATGCAAGAATAGGAATGAGAATGTCTAATAACAAAATAGGCAACATGTAACATTTAAAATCATATGTGTCATAAAAAGTTCTCTATTCTCTTTGTAAAGTACCACCTTGCATTGTTCTTGAACATAATACTTCAGCTACTTCAAGTTTCCCAGAAATTATATGTATCTCATTTGCATATAAAAAGTAATACTGCAATAATGAGTGTCAATATATCTAGAATAAGTTATGTACTTTTTATAAGGTAAAGGAATGTATGCAAACAGGAATATGGCAAATGGAAAAAGCATTTGGATTTTTCTCTTGTAGTCAAAAGTTTATGCTTAAAAAGCAGAGACTAGAGCACTACATGTGGGGCCAGATTCCTCCATGTATACTATATGGGGATGTTACTATACCCCATATAAACTCCAGGATTAAAAAGACGCAATGTTAATTGAAAACACTTTCTTCAAAACTTTACTATATAAAAATCTATAAAGGGCAACTCACAAACAAACCTGCGTTTCCAGGTATTTCAGATTGTCTGATGACACAAAATAACAATATCAAAAAAGTATTGCGGGTACTTTGTTTCAGAAGCTCCCAATGCCACACACCTCATTCCTCAGCAGTGTACAGCAGGAACAATCCAGTGGGATGCAGCATTTTCATTAAGTTGATTTTTGGATGACTGCCTTCTCAAGAAATGAAGTGCTGGTCTGCCTGAGCACAAGGTGTGAAGATAAGGAAAGGAGAAAAGAAATTAAGCAAGGAGCACAAATTAAATATATAGTCAATGCTCTTTTATCTGCCTGACCAGAAAGTGTCCTTGCCATTTTTTTTTTCGCCCCAGGCTCCAAGTAAGCTACTTGGCTCTGCATACTATTTCTGCACTATGATACAACCTATCCCAATGCCTAAGATTCACACTTTCTTTTATTTTGTTTTCTATTACATAAAGCATGTAGAAAAGACACTTTTATAGCTTCACAGCATTTTTTCATGAACTGACATTGTGTATTACTGCTTTTGTGCTAACGTGATCTGCTTACTGTTTCTTTTGTAATACTGGAAAAGTCAAAAGCTGGTACTTCATAAAAACATAATTTGCAAGGAGCTGGCAGCAGCTGCATTCAAAAGGTTTTTTAACTGGCAACAGCCTGCTTCAGTTTCTCCAGAATCTTCAACAAGAGTCCTTCTTGTAGGATTCACCTTGGTTCACTTTCAGACCTCAGAATAAAACGGTACTACAAAAATAATAAGTAGGAATATACTTTAAATTTTGCTGTCTGTTTTCCATTACAAATGATTCATTGTCACCTTGCATTCTACCTCCATGGAATCAAAACCATAGCATTGTAAGAGCTGTTTCAATATGCCCAATTCATTCAGCACATCTCCTGCTTAGACCTCCACAATGTGTTTAGTGGCTCCAGGGATGTGCTTTGACTAAGCTTTCACTGTAAGGGAAGTGCTTCCACTACATCTAGTACAGTTATCAAATATGCATATAAGAAATCTCCTTAAATTACAGGTTCTTCTTCCTTCCAATGGATATATCAATTTCATATCCTTACAGCAAGCGGTACCTTTGGGTAGACACACACCTGCAACATGAAGCTGTAAAGAACGTTTACATTTTTAGAGATGTATCATATATATACACACTTGTGCTATTTTTTAAGTTGTAAAGTCACACTCTTGTACCTTGAAGGGCAAACCTGAAAATGAGATCTTCACCCTAGCTCTGTTTAAATGGCACCAACAGCCCAGCAGCTGTGCATTCCCAAAGTAGGGTCTGAGAGAGACTCAGTGCAGCACTCTGGCTGCAAAGCACAGAAACTAAACACTGGCAAAGGAATAGGGAGATTTATCAGGTTTAGTAAGAGTGTCCTGATTCCACACTATTTGGTTCAATTAGATCATTGAAAGTAGCCTCAGAAATGGGCTCAAGGAGTGACCAAAGGATCATCTGAAAGGTATATATTTCCATATATTGTCAGCCAGACTACACACACAGTGGCAGGAGACCCTTTCTAAAGTGGTATTCAGTGCACTGAATTTATTAACTGCTTGACTTTCGAGGGGAATTCAGCTTGCTCCATATAACGTTATATGGTAATCTACCATGTAACGACAGGTGCCTTCAGATAAGACACTGCAGTAATTCGGTAACTCTAACGCATGTAAGGATGTCGGCCTGTGGTCTGTCTGCTCTAAAGCATTCCCCCTTACATTTAGGCACGCTCTTGCACGTGCTTTGTTACTTCTGAGGAGTAGATGCGTTGGGGGCTGTGATGTGTGGTTAACGTGTGTTGCATATTAAATAGCCGGAAAAGGCAAAAAGTTGACAAAGTGGTATGAGGACTAGTACCACCACCGCTGCGAGAGGAACCTCGCCCAGAGCTACCAATTCCGAACACTTTGCGTGTGCCGACCCAGAATGTCCCTTTGTCTGTTTCGGCTGGTTCGATGGCTCGTTCACGATCCCCTGCCCGGCAGCGGGCGCGCAGCGGGCGCACACGGGGCTGCTCCCGGGGCTCTGCCGTCCCTCCGCGCTGCCCGCCGGGATCCCGGCAGTGCTCCCTGCTCCAGCGCCGAACTCACCGGCCTCGCCCGGAGCAGGGCCGCTCCTCCCCTCACGGACGACACCCGGAGCAGCGGCTGCCCAGGGGGCGGGGGGCCGCAGGGCTCGGGCGCCGGGCCGCAGGAGCGGTGAGAGCGGACGAGGTGCTCGGCACGGCCGCCGCCGCTGTCGGGAAAGCCGCCGCCTCCGCGGGTCCCGCGGGCGCTGAGTGGCTGCGCGGCCGGGCCGGGGCGG
>VWPU01022622.1:0-11184 GCA_013398955.1 Callaeas wilsoni | reverse complement strand
GACCAAATGATGTTTACGACTCGGATTCCTGAATGCTGAATGTTTTGACCAAAGCATTTGGTGCCTTGTAGAAGAGAAGCTTCACTGCAAGGGGCCAAAAGGCAGCCAGTGGCCTGTCCCAAATCTGGGCAGGGACACCCAGAGCAGGCTGCAAGAAGGGACAGGCACATCCTCACGTTTCCTCCAGCTCATCCTCCCCTCTCCTGGCAGTCTCTGCACGGGGACTTCCTGGCCCAGAGGCCGTATTTGTGTTTCTGTGGTTTATAGCTCACCGTGGACTTTTCTTCCACGAACTGGGCTAAGCTTTGCCGTTGTATTTCTGGCTCCCGTGACATCCGATGGCAAAGGATCCCGCAGTGTGGCCGTGTGCTTTGTGAAAAAGTGTGTGTGTGTTTGCTTTAACCTATTTCCTCTTCTCTCCACATCTTGCAGAGTGAGAAACAAAGGAGAAACATCCTGGGTTTGCCTCTTCCCAATCACTCAGGTCACGCTGTCACACTCGAGTTACTCGTGTTGTGTCTTGTGCAAACCAAGGGCTTCCCATCTCCTGACAGCTATTTTTACCCCATTTGCATAAAAGCTGAACTTCTTCAGTTCTCCTGTTGCAAAATCAAAATCGTGGGTGCATTTATATTAATATTATTTGTATTAACATATGCTATTAATTAACATATATATTAATGTATAACATACACTACAACATATGTAACATATATATGGCACATGATATAACACATATAGAAATATGTAATATTAAAAAAATATGAATTAACATTTCTGATGTTTATTATTTACATTAACATGCCCTGTTTTGTATTACCACAGTAGCTATGCTACTTCTCAATGGAGCTGTGCTTTTTTTTGGTCTATGCCATGTTTTTGCCCCGGATAATTTAAATTCTCTCTGCTCCTTTAAGCACCATCTCAGAAGAAACAGCTCTGAAAAATGAAAGGCAGGATTGAAGGGAGTCTGTCTTTTTTGTGCTGAGTTAGCTCCTCTCTAGCCAAGACAAGAAAGCTCTGGGAGCAAAGTGCTTTGTCCAGAGGGGAAGAAGTCTCTCCTATCCCTTTCCCACAGTTAAGAAACAGCTTTTGTTGAGTTATAAGTGAAGCCACTTACATAATCTATGGTCAGAAATCTGAGCCGGCATGTTTTTGGGTGGCTGGAAGTTGAACAAAGAGAAAAATATTGAAATTTCCCAGCTGACCTCTAAACAAAAACCTCCCACTGGGTTGGCACTTACTGCACATCCCTTGTGTAATTTGGTTTTGCACTGACTGCTTACACCGAGATTATCTTTGTGTAACTATCGGTCACTTGCAGATGGGTTTTCTTGCAGGAGAGTCAGTGTCACAGGTCTCACGTCTGGAAATAGGTACTGTAAAATCATGGAATGGTTTGGGTTGGGAGGGGCCTTAAAGATCATCCAATCCCACCCCTGCCATGGGCAGGGACACCTCCCACTGTCCCAGGTTGCTCCAAGCCCAAATGTCCAGCCTGGCCTTGGACACTGCCAGGGATCCAGGGGCAGCCACAGCGTCTCTGGGAATTCCATTCCAGGGCCTCCCCAACCTCACAGGGAACAATTTCTTCATATATCTAACCTAAATTTCCCCTCTTCCAGTGTGAAGCCATTCCCCTTGTCCTGTCACTGCAGTTCCTGATGAATTGTCCCTCTTCAGCTTCCCTGTAGCCCCTTCAGGCACCAGAAGGTTCTGCGAGGTCTCCACAAAATCTTCTCTTCTCCAGGTTAACATCCCGAGCTCTCCCATCCTGTCTCACTGGGGAGGTCCTCCAGTTCCCTTATCAGTTTTGGAACTGCTCCATCAGTTCCCTGTCCTTCTTGTGTTGGGAGCACCAGAACTTTATGCCGTGTTCCAGGTGGGGTCTCACCAGAGGAATGTCTTACATCCCCAAATGCCTTTTCCCAGCTCTCCACAGAGACTTGGTCTGCTTCCTTTCGTCTGAGAGCCCAATTTTGCTCTGCTTGTGTTTTAGAGGAGGTTTGCTTGGCTTTGCTGGATGTGAACTAGTGGGTTTCTATGTATTTATTTATTTGTTTGTTTGTTTAAAAAAAATTTTTTTTTTCATGCCTGACAGTTTTGAGGAACTTTCCAGGGGACGTGGCCTAAATCATAATCTTGGTCTTTTGCACCATCAGTTGCCTGTGTAAATTGTGATGTGCCAGCACCTTCCTGAGCTTCTGGCCACGTCTGGAAGCAATCCCTGGGTCAGGCAGTGTGTCCCTGTGGGATGGGCAGGATAAGCTGCATCCTGCAGCACACCCAGCAAAGAATACCCAGCTTCTCTCCCTTTCAGAAGAGACGGGATGCAGGAAGCTCCTGCCTGCACATGAGCTGCCCTCAGCAGCCCCTCAGTGAACTGCCCCAAAAGGCCACCAAAGCCTGGCATTACGCGATTTTCATACAAACACAATGAAAGCTTTTGGTTTGTGCAAGTGAAGACTTGTGTCACAGCTGCAAGAAAAACCATTCTGACAGAAGGCCTGGAGAACAATTTCAGTGGGATTCATTCAGAGGCTTGTGTGGGACTATTCCCAGACTGTAAATTTACCTATTCCTTGGGAAAATTTGCTTTGAAAAAGCCTTCAATTACAAGTTTTACACTGTGCTGTTGGGCATCTCAGCACACCAATGCCCTGATTGTGTGTGCAGTGCATTCACTTACCGAAAAGGTGCAAACCTCGTTTCCCCACTGGTTGAAATTTGGAAGCCAGTAAGCTGTTTTAATGGAGCATCACCTAATTCACTGTTGCTCTCCACATGACTCTTTGCCATCATTCTTACTCTCCTCCTCTCTTTTCTCTTTCCCTCCCCCATCCCCAAACTCCCTTATTTGCAATTATAGTCTTTTTTAGCGAGGAGCAATGGCTTTTTAATTTTCCACCAGAAATGGAAGTGTGCAATTATTATGCAAAGCAGCTATCTTTTAATTCCCCAAAATTTCCGGTGTACACTGTAATCAGTCATTTTCTACTGTACGTTTTACTGTCTGAAATTGTAAGCCTGGAACATTAGAAAACTATAATAAATAATTCAGTGATTTCCTTTCAGCTTCATATTCTACTTTGCTGAATATGTTTGGAGGTGTAAATATCTCTCTGGAGGGAGATAATTTTAAGTTTAGTTTTCTAATTTGATTAAGGAAGCGGCGCCTGCCCGTTTCCTCCACAGGCAGGAGTATGAGTGCACCAGGGAGATATTTAGATATCTGTGTAGGTGTGTTTAATATGTTCCTCCTAATTGTATTTCCTTTCCACTAAATAAGAAAAGTTGTAATGCAATGGTATTAATCCTCCCATATTCCCCCACCTCCTTTTTTCCTGGTTTAATTGCCTTGCTCCTCACAGACAGGATCTCAGAATCACTGAGGTCGGAAAAAGACCTCGACTGAGCCCCGGCTGTGCCCGATGCCCACCTTGTCCCCAGCCCAGAGCTCTGAGTGCCACCTCCAGGTGACACCTCCAGGGATGGGCACTCCAAACCTCCCTGGGCAGCCCCTGCCAAGGCCTGAGCACCCTTTCCATGCGGAAATTCCTCCTGGTGTCCAACCTTCCCTGGTGCCAAACACGTTCAGTCTGTTCTCTCCATCTCACGGGTACAGGGGGGACCATCTTACATGAACAAGCCTTTGAAGAACAAGACTTTAAAACCGTCAGTTTCCATATGGAGTTGTGGCTAGCAAAGAGCTGTAACAAAAGAACAGATTTCACTTAGCAGCTCTCAGGAAGTATTTCACCAGATTTTGCAGAGGTGAATGTGATAATTCATTAGTACAAAATGGCCATGTGTTATGTTAGAGGAGAGAGAAAACAGTGCAGAGCTACACAGAAGTACAGGTGGCCTTAAAATTGTGGGTTTTTTTTTTTTTTTTGCTTATGTAAGTTAAGGGTTCTTATGTTTGCTTTCAAAATGTGTGAGATGAATTTGCTTTATCTTTTCAAGCTATTCCTTGAAACCAGGAGAGCTCTAATTGCAGCCTTCCAGGACCTGAAGGGAGCCTACAAGAAGCTGGAGAGGGAATATTTACAAGGGCCTGAGTGGCAGGGCTTTAAGCGGAAGGAGGGAAGATTTAAATAGGATATTAGGAAGGAATAGTTCCCTGGGAGGGTGGGGAGGGGCTGGGATGGAATTCTCAGAGAAGCTGTGGCTGCCCCTGGATCCCTGGCAGTGCCCAAGGCCAGGTTGGACACTGGGGCTTGGAGCAGCCTGGGACAGTGGAAGGTGTCCCTGCCATGGCAGGGGTGGAAGGGGATGATCTTTAAGGTCCTTTCCAACACAAACCATTCCACAACTCTTGGATTCTACCAAAAAAAACATGTAAAGAAAGCCTAAATTAGAGCATTTTTGAAAACGCTCCATTGCTATTGCAGGTTGAATATTTTTTTCTTATTCATCACTAGATATCATAGTGCCTTTCTGGACTGTCCACAGGCTGTAGGGTGCCGTTTCCAGCCCTTTCATTTCCTTAGCAGGTATGGATGTGCTGGGGCATTATTTAAAATGAAATCCTTCTGAGTACCTTCGGTGAGGAACCCGGGAATATTTGAGGTGTGCTGCAAGCACCCTTGTCAGGAGCTCGTGAATCCAGGGGAGCTCCTGGATCCAGGGGATTTCAGCTCAGGTCTGGGCACCACTGGAGTCTGAGAGGGAGTTAAAGGCAAACAATGGGGCAGTGCTTGGAGCAGGGGACACTGAGAAATTTTAAATCAATTTGAGGGACCAGATCCTCTTTGAGGGAGGGAGGGAGGGCGTAGAGGTGTGGAGGAAGGTTATTGTTGCCCATGAGGTTTAGGTGGGTTTGAATTCTTTGTAATGCCAGCCCTTTGTCAAGGATTGGGCGGCTCCACAGCTTTTAGCAGGTTCTTGAAAGCAGCCTGTGCTCTGAGGGAGGGAACTTCCTTCAAGGCCTCGCCCACCATCTCCCCTTTCAGGAACCTTCTCCTCTCTTGGTTCTGCACAGCACCAAAACCAGACATGCAAAAGCACCACGAAAAAATGCAACTGGAGCGTTCTTGGCATGCCTTGGCATGGGGGAGCACGGAGATGGGGAGCTTGATAGGCTTCCAGACATGTTCTGCAGACTGAAGAAGTGCAAGCAGTTGGATAAGCATCTGAACTTTTGTGTGTTTGTCTGAACTGAACTCGAACTCTGAGCCACTTCGGAGTTTGCCTAGCAGCGGCTGATAATTACTAGAAAGCTTGTTAAAATTGGAATGTAATGAATTAATGAATTAATCCACAGAAAGGCATAAGCAGACCCCCTTGTTTAAACTGTGTTGGCTGGGGAGCTTGGAGCAGACATTTCTCTCAGCAGACAGTCAAGAAAAGCCTTTGAAAAAACCAAAGCATTACACATTCTCCTCTGCTTTAAAAACTGTTGGGAAACTGCAGCTAAGAAAAACAAAAAAGAGAAATTGATAAACACAGAGGTGACAGATCCGATTCCAGTCCTTTGTAAGTCAACAGCATAACTGTGGAGTTACCTGTCGGAGTGATGTGAAGCCAGAATGGGATCAGACTGTGCCGGACACTTCTTAAGGTGGAGTTACATTATCAAAACATGAGCTGTCAGTGGAGGCTCATTACTGTGAAAAATGTGTTTAGGATCCTGTCTGGGAATGATATGGTCGGCTTTCTCAGTAAAATGCATTCTTTAATTAAATAAATAAAGCCTTTCTGGTCATGCAGGCTTAGTTGTCATTTACTACCTCTTTAGTGACGTTAAACTTTAACGTGATAAGAGCGTGGTGAGCAGAGAGAGCGGTTTCCACCCACAAGGATAAATATTGATCCGGGTGATAAAAAAGAACAAACATTCTGATGAAGTGGTAGGAAAGAAACTGAACCTTATATGGGAGGGTTATTTGGGCAGTAAAAGAAAGTTAGTCTTTCAACTCAGAACAGGGAAGGGCAAAGGGATGGCTTATCAAAAAGTTGTTTACAGGATAGTAAAGTTTCTGCCTTCAAGCTGTAATATTTGCCTGTACACAAACAAAGAGATGATGGCCAGAGTGAAGTTCTGGTGGCAGTGGAAGAAGTGGCAGCTTTGCTGCAGACTCGAGGAGGGGCAGGTGTTTATAGCTGGAGGGCTGTGCAGGGGCTCTGATGCTCTGTGCACGTCTCCTGTGAGCAAAATTGCTTCTTTAAGGACCTCCTTGGCCAATGTCTGCTTGAAACTAAGCCTGCAGTTCTCTGCTCCACTGAACCTGAGGTTGATCATTAGTCTGACACTTTAGAAAAGTTTGAATTTCTGAGGGCACAGCAAGTCTTTTAAAAAAAGAAAAATTAGCTGAACTTGCCTCTTTTGCCATGTATTTCCTCACCTAGGAGGAGCAGGTTTCTTCTGGGCTTCCTTTGCTTTGGCGAGCTTCACGTGAGAGAGCTTGGCTGGGGCTGGGAGCAGGGAGGGTGACATGTCCTACATGACAGGGTCACGTCCCTCGTCACATGGCATGGCCAGACAGCACTAATTTCTGGGAGGTGAAGACAAATGAAAGCCTTGATTTACACAAGCCTCTAGTGACAGGACAAGAGGGCAGTGGGTTCAAACTGACAGAGAGTAGGGTTAGATTGAATATTAGGAACAAAATTCTCCCTGGGAGGGTGGGGAGGCCCTGGCACAGGGTGCCCAGAGGAGCTGTGGCTGCCCCTGGATCCCTAGCAATGTCCAAGGCCAGGTTGGACATTGGGGCTTGGAGCAACCTGGGACAGTGGAAGGGGTCCCTGCCCATGGCAGGGGTGGCACTGGATGATCTTTAAGGCCCCTTCTGACCCAAACCATTCTGTGCTTCTATACTTCTATGATTTAGAGCCCCAAAAGTCCTTCCAGGTGAGTCTGTGGATTGAACTCCTGGGCCAGAACCAGCAAATGTGATTTGTGAATTCTCAAAAGGAATTAAAGCACCCGCCACACCTTCTGTACTGAGGCACACGCATGCCTGGACACACACACATGGGATGGACAGGAGCAGGAAGGGATTACTGTCACCAAAAGCAGTGTCCTTGCTATCTGTGTCAGAGCTAGTCAGCCAGGCTCCACCTGCAGTCAGTGGGGAGGTTCAGACACCTGGAGGACGTGATTCACCTCCTTCTGCTGCAGGTATGGACCAGGTCAGATGGAGCACCTCCTGCTCTCCCCTGGCAGTGAGTGGGGCCTGGGCGATGCTCTCTGTGCAGGTATCTCACTGCTGGCATGCACAGGTAGGTCACAGGAAATCCCTGCCTTTGTTTTGGCTTCCCGGTCGCTGAGGAAACCTACAACACACTCGGAGGGCCAAATAAACAGAGCTCCCATGTGGCATTTTCCACGTGTGAATTCTCTGATCTCCTCACGTCTTACTGGGTGATTTTCTAACCATAACCATCACATTTCCTAATCATTCTCTCTCGTCGAGTCTGACTTTGTACTGCTCAGTCCAGTGCTTGTGACAGTGAGAAGCCACCAGACATGTTGCCCACATCTTTTTTTGGTACAGGTTCCCTAAGACGGGGTTACGTGGTCCCATTCCCACAATATTTTAGACCTCATATGCCTTAAGACATTTTCCTTTAATGTATAATCCCAAGATGTTAATGTTGTCTCCTCTGCTTCCTGGCTTTTAGGAAGGACCTAGGGAGGAAAATACTTTTGGAATAGCTCTGAGCTGCTCCCAGCAGCTCCATTTGATTTTCTCCCTCTTTATATGAGCAGTTCTGAGTCTGTGGGGGAGGCAAGAAAGCTCCAGCTCCTCTGACCTTTGCCTGTTAACTTGTGCCTCCTCCACATGATGCAGAGAGGTTTTCCAGCTCAGTCCGGCTACCAAGAGCTTTCTGACAGTCAATAAATCACACCACAGCCTCTTATCTTGATTGGAGCTTCTGCTGGTTACTGTCAGATTCTTATTGCAAATATTTAACGTTGCTATTGCATTAAAAGAGGTTTTAGTCACTGCCATATGTGACTCGAGGGCAAGGTTGGGGGCACTTTTATGCCTTTTAAATGAATTTGTGTGGGGATAATAATCCATGGGCATTCCAGAAGCGTGTTTCCTTCCTGAAGGTGATGAATTGAAGAGGGAAATGGTGGTTTGGCATCAGTAGGTCTCTGTATAGCAAACAAGCTAAGCAGTATTTGGCTTTGATGGGATTACCTGGAAGAGTTTCTCTATCATGGAAGGTATGGCTCCTGCCAGTTTTGAAATGAGGAATTTTTTTTCATACCTGTTCGAAAGTCAGACAAAAAGGTACAGAATAAAATGATCACTTCTCATTCCACTTCTGACTCTTGCCTAGGTGAGTCTCATTCTTTCTTAATCTTTCAAGTTTCTGTCCCTGGAGGGAGGGTCCCTTTGAAGAACAGTAAGAAGTGTCATCATTCTATTCACCCTTTTCAAAAGGAAACACCGCTGAATTTTCCTCTGCCTCTCTCTGTCTAGATTGCTCTCAGTAAGCTTTTTTCCCCTGGCTTTCCTGGAATGCCCCCAGTTGTCAACGTGACATGGGAACCTTTCCTGACAACTCCAAGACTGAGGGGAGAGCACTGAGAGTCCTTAGTGCCCTCTCCCATGGTGGGAGTGGTTTCACAATCATGGAATTCTTTGGATTGGAAGGGAATGTAAAGACCATCTCATTCCACCCCCTGCCATGGCAGGGACACCTCCCACTATCCCAGGTTGTTCCCTGTCCAGCCTGGCCTTGGGCACTGCCAGGGATCCAGGGGCAGCCCCACTGTGCCAGTGCTTCCAGGTTTGTCTCTCCCAGAGAGACACTATGGCCATGAGGGCACTTTGGAAATGCCTCACCTCTGTCCCTGCTGCCAGCAGGAGCATCAGAGTGGAGACTGAAGTAGGATCAAGATTGTCCGATCTAGACTTGCTGAGAGCCCTCCTTTGGGATTAGTGACCTACATCTGGAGTGAAAATGGATCATAATATAATTAAAGAGCCTTTGGGCCAGGGAGGCTGAGCTGGTGTGTCAGGGAAGGCAGGGCTGTGCAGATCCACACCGTGTGAGGGGTTCAGTTCTACTTGTTGCCAAAGCGTGAAAGGAAACGACCCTCAAACAGCTGCCAGATTTATCTGCCAGGGGATCAAGCTCATCCATTCACACTGGGATTGCATCCTCTGTCAGTCCCTGAGTCTTCATTTGGCACGAGGCTGCTGATCCAGCAAGAAGTTTGCCGTCTTCCCTGCTCTCCAGGACCCCATACAGCTCTCCCACACACAAACTTTTTAATTAGAGGTCTGTCATTTTTTTTTCCCCCAGACATCTTGAATAGCTTTGTCTTGGCCTCCTTCACACTTTCAGTGCTCAGCCAGAAAGCAGCTCTTGGGAGCAGTCTCTGCTCCCTCAGCACAGCCACCTACTTGTTCCCCTTTGGTTTCGCAGCGAGCTTTATCTTTCCATTTTTGCTTCTAATTTATCGACACCGAGAGCCTGCCTGGCTTTGGCAGCCTTTCCTGTAATGAGGCAGCTCACGAAAAGCTGTGTCACAACCTGGCTTGTTCTTGTCAGTGGCTTTTATCTTCCCTCTGCAGTCGCTGCTGTAGCACCACTTTAGATTTCTGCTGCAGCTATTCTCGCTGGTTTTAGCTGAGGTTGCTTTCTCTGTTCGCTGGAAGATGATTTAGTTCTGCTGAAGCCTGGCAATGATGGTACATAATAGCAGCATGTATTTTTAATCTAGATTCGGTTTCTATGTTTTACAGCACCAGGGAGAGTTTGGTTTTGTGTCTGAGGTGCCACTAAAAGATGTGTACGATTTCCTGAGTGTTGATGACTTCAGTGAATTATCCCAGCTCTGTTTTAGAGCTGTTGCTTAGGGAGTTTTAGTATTTTAGTATTTATGTACAAAGCTAGCCAAAAACCAATCTTCTTTCCTAATTCACAAAAATATCGCTCTAAAGTTGGATTTGACTCTAGAGTGGGCAGAATTGATTCTTCTCCCTCTCCGAAATCTCTGATAAATCAGTGAAAAAGGTGCCATGTGCAGCTGCATTGCAAGGATGGCACTTTGGCAAAGCTGCTCAGCATTGCCGGACTTCAGGGAGTCATCAGCCATCAAAGAATCCTTGTTCCCCGTGGCCGTGGAGCTCTGTATTTTAAAGAATCCCGACTCCAAGGAGGACAGGCCAGGAATTGTGATGCTGATGAAAACCCTTTGAACCAGAGGCTGAATGAACATGGTGTTTCAGGCTGAGCCAACCAGCGTTTTCCGAGGGTCTCTCCACATCGTGACACCTCTCTGGAACCCTAAGGGCGAATTGGGCCCTGCTTGGGGATGCAAATCTGTGTTAAGATTGCACTCCAGACAGATGTGTCGAAATAAAGCCTGAAGAAATGTATGTCTTGAAGCTTCTCAGGCCGTGAGCTCCTGGAACCGCCTGGATCGCCTAATTTTGAGGCAGTTGGGTGCTGAGTGTGTTCTGCACCGCGCTGGAATGAAGCACCAGGGATTTGGGGGCTGTCTGAGGGCATCTCCTGAGGCTTTACAGACTCTGTTTCACAGGTGGGCCTGTGGAGTGAGCCCGTTGCAGCAGTTTTTTTGGTGATGGTTGAAGATCACGCACTCATTTGGGCTCCAGGCAGGGTGACCCTGCTGTCCCTGGGCTCTCTCAGCATCTTCCCAGTGCTCTCTGCAGAAGGAATGCTGCTCCCTGCCTGGCACAGGGAGAAGGACCCTTCGACAAGCTTGATGCTTGTCAGGATCATTTACTGAGCAGATAACCAGAGTCTGGTTCATCTGCTCTGATCCGAGCCCTGCATGGGGAGGGAGCTTGGCCCGAGCAGAGAGGAAAACTGAACTCAGAGGAAACAGCACTGAAGCATTTTAAGAGGAAACTCTGTTGAGTTTGTTATTCCATTTTATATCACAGCACATAGATTATGCTGAGCTGTAAACTGTGGTAAGAGGAGGAAGGCAATGACCAAATCCTGGAAAAGAATTTACTCCTTTTGTATTGCTGATAAGCCAAAATTAGCAAGTGATAGTGGGTCTGAAAAAGAGACATCTGGTGCTCCTCTTGTCAGCACTTACAAAGGAAGCCTGGCAGGGTGAACCCAGTGATCTCACCTAGGGGCAGATCCTGCTCCTGCCAGCAGTGAGAACATGGGAATCCTTCAGGGAAAATCAGACGGGTGAGCAAGCTTGGCTGACAGAGCAAACTTTGGTTTAATTCTGTG
>VWPU01022618.1:0-19509 GCA_013398955.1 Callaeas wilsoni | reverse complement strand
AACGTGCTGGAGCGGCCCCGCGGCTGGGCTTTCATCTACCACGTCTTCATGTGAGTACCGGGCGCCGGGGGCATCGCAGGGACGGACCCGCAGCCCCCAGGGCTGCCCGCGGGGTCCCGGGGCGGCGAGGAGCGGCCGCTGCCGGGGAAGGAACACCGGGCTCCACCGGGAGTGCGGCGGGGCGGCTGCGGCTCCCAGCGAGCCCCCCCGGGCTCCACCGGGAAGTTTCTCCGCTGCGTTCGGCGGGGGGGGGGACGCGCCGGTGCCGCTTCTGCCGCCGGTCCCGGGATCCGCCACCGTGGGGGAGCGAGTCCGGCGGCGGGTCCGTGGCGGAGGGTCCGGTGCGAGGAGCTGAGCGCGTCCCCGGGGATGGGACTCAATCTCCGGCGTGGCCCAGAGCCCCTTCCCGGTGGCATCGCAGGGAGCCGCGTCCCGTTCTGCCGCTGTCCCTGGCCGGGTTCTCCGAGCGTGGGAGGACCCTCAAAGGCAGGAGACCCGCGAGGGGTGCCAGGTCTGGGTGGGACCGGGGACCCTCTGCTGTCGCGTACCTGGAGCAATGCTGGGACGAGTCAGAAGTACCAGCCCAGAGCCGCGCCCGGGTGGCATGGGGACAGCGGGGATGACCTTGTCCCTGTTGTACCCCGCGAGCTGCGCCCGTCCCTGGGTCACCGCTGATCCCCACCGCTGGAAATCCCTCTCCAAGGCCACAGGGATGCTCCCGGGAGCACACCTGCTACTTTCCCTGCTCGGTGTGTTTTCCCAGGCGCTGTGGTGCTGCTCCAGCTTTCCTCGCTGGATCCGAGCATCCCACGGCTCTTGGCATGCGGGCTCAGCTCGGGGCTCAGAACAGCTTCACTCCCTCGGGGTTGTTGCCTCGGGGGAGCTGTGACGGGGATTTGGGGGGTCCCCAACACATCTGGAGGCTGCAGGGACAGAGGGGGGCTCCGTTCTGGGGGGTTGTCCCAAGCCGGGACCCAGTGGCACTGCTGGGGGACACTGCGGGGACCCCACAGCTGCAGCCGTGGGGCAGGGGATGTTTTCCCTCTCTGCCTCGCGAGTGCCAGGTGTGGGCACAGACCCTCTGTGCGGGCACGAGCCAAAATTTTGCCTCCTTCCCTCTCCCCTGGAGCGGTGCCGCGGGGCTGCGTCGTTTCTGGGGTGCGGGAGCCGGAGCTCGTTAAGAGGCAGGAAAATGGGTCTCTGCCTAAGTTAGCACATCGAGCTGGCAGCAGGAATTTGTCACTGGATGAAAGGGCACCTGAGCTCCCCAGGGAGCCGGGACACGAGCCCGGGGCCCATTTGTAACGACACCTCCACAGCGGGCTCCCGCCAGAATCCCTGCGTGGAAAATACCACCCCGGGAAGAGCTTCTCCTGCAGGGAAAAGCAGCCAAAACCTCTGCCAGGGCAGGCAATCGGGATTTATGGCGTAGGCGCCCATGGGATGTGGAAGAGATGTGCCCCTGCTCATCTCCCAGCTGGGATGTCCATCCTTGAGTATCCTCTACCAGTTCTTCCTCCCAATCTGAGCCTGTTTTGCCCCCAAAACAACCCCGTGGGACAAGCGGCCCCCTTTGCAGAGCCCCCCAAGCCGCCCCAGTCCCTCCTCTGCCACCCCGGCGTGCCTGGCCCGCAGCTCCTGGGTGCTGGGCTTTGTTCCACAAGATGTGCAGCCGCCGGCAGCAGGAGCCAAACGTCTCCAGCCTTTGCTGGGGAGGCTTTTTGTTCACTTGCTCGCTTAATTTTAGGGCTGAGGCAGCTGCAGGGCAGAGTCCTGCCAGGGACCCCCCGAATCCTGTGGGAAGACGCCGCAGTGGGTGCAAGGTGCGGACATCTGTTCTGTGAAGCCTCTCCCGTAGCGTTGCTCATTTCTGGCTTCTTCCAAGTTTTCTGTTGGTTTTTTTTTTTCTCTCTCTCTCTCTCCCGCAGCAGATGGGAGCTGCGAAGCTGTTGCAGCGGCACCGAAGTTCTCGCGGATGATTTGTGTGCCGCAATCCCTGGGTTTTAACAAAAGAGGAGGAAGGTGTTACCCCCTCCCCACCCCCCCCGAGGCACTGGGAGGCGATGGAGCCCCCGGCCCGAGGTCGGGGCGGTGCTGGTGACAAGGAGCGGTCCCCGGAGCCCCGGCCGCGCTGCCTCCCCCGAGCAGGCTGGCTCCGAGACAGGGCTGGAAACGGCTAAAATGGAAATACCCGCTGAGAAGTGACGCGCTTCCCTCCCGGAGCCGCTCAGCGCCGGCAGCGCGGAGCGGGGCCGAGCCCATCGCATTTATTGAACAACTTCAGCCTCTTTCTGTCGCCGAATTGATCCCAAATCTTGTCCCAGCGCCTGCTCCGGGCTCAGTGCTTTGGTGGCTGCATCACTTGTGCAGCCCCGCAGCCTGCTGGCAGCTCCGCCCGGGGGGCTGGGAGGGGGCTTGGAGCCACTTTTGGGGTCTGATTTTGGTGTCCCCAAACGCTCCCACGCTCCGGGAAGGGGATGGTGTGGACATGGGTGCCCGTGCAGGGGTAAATCCAAGGTTCCGAGGTCTCCCCCAGCCCCTCCAGCCCCACGCTGACCATGAAGGCAGGCGCTGGCGGCCTCACCAAGCCGTGCCTCGCCCGCTTGGAATGAGAATTCCCAGCCCTGGAGCTTACGGAGCAAATCCGAGAGGGAGCCCAGAGCATTAAGCGAGAGGCTTTAGAGCCAGGAGGCAAAATAAGAACTTCCTTTTTCCAATCTCCTCCTCGTTAGCCGGCGGGAAGGCTCTTCCCTGCTCCCGGCAAAGCTGCTGTGGGCTTGGCACGGGCACGGCTGCGCGTCCCGGGGGCAGGGGCTGCCCTGCCAGGGGTCTCCTGCATCCTGGAGCTGCAGAACGCGGCTTTCCAGGTGTCCGGTTCCAGCTATTCCCGCTGCCCACGGTGGCTTGTCCTTGCCCACCCGCCAGGCCCCCACATTCCCAGCGGCTCCCGGGGTCTGGGAGCTGGTGCCGATGGTTATGAAACGGCTGCTGGGTGCACCAGCAGCTCAGCTCAGCACTTTTCCCGGTCCTGGAGGAGCACTTCCATCCAGAACAGTTTAACCTGGAGCAAATTAGGGAAGACTGAGCCAGCAGCACCAGGAACAACCGCAATCCCCCGCCTAGAGCAGCATCCCCCTCGCCAGGCCAGCTCCCTGCCCGCTGCCGTTGGGGTTTGTTTCCCATGTGGGAGAGGAGGTTTTATTTCCCTGAGGCAGGGAGGGGACGAGAGCCTTGTCCCCGCGGTGTATTTGGCGTGGTTTTGGGGACAGACGGGTGGCAGCTCCCGGCAGAGTCCCAGGGCAATCCTGGCGCTGGGTGAGCGATGCCAGGCGCAGCTCTCCCTGCTCAGGGCTGGCCTCGGGAAATCCCGGCTGGCTTGGGACGGCGGCAGTGGGATGTGTCCCCCTCTGGCCGGGGACCAGGCTGTTGGCAGCCCGTCCCTCCCGGGGCATCCCTGTGCCCATCTCCTGTTCCAGAGGGATGTGCTGGGCAGGATGGGGTTGTCACCCCCGCCGGCCCCGCTCCCCTACTTTGTCACATCCCTCCAGCACTGCTTGGAGAGCGGGAAAACATTTCCCTGCCATGCTGGGAGTGCCACCATGGGCAGTGCCCAGCCCTTGCCAACACTCCCGGGGCAATTCCTAGGGCTGGAGCCCTGGATGGTTTGCAGGAAAATCCCTCCATCCCTGCTCAGTGCTGAGTCTCCACCGCCTGCTTGGAAAAACCTCTTGAATTTAACTCTTAAACCTCTCTTAAACGCTTGAATTTAACTCAACTCTTTCATCTCTTTGAATTCAGCTCTTTTAAGGCTGTTAACTCGCTGTCGCCGGAGTGTCCCGCAGCTGGGGTGGTGGCACGGCCGCAGTCGGAGGGACTGGGGGCTGGGCCCTTCGAGCAGGGGCTGTGCCCCCAGGGCCGCCTTGCCTGGGGCTGAAACGGGAGCTGGTTCAGGGGCAATGCCAGCGGGAGGAGAAGCCGGCACAGCACTTTCGCCAGCCCGATGTGGTGTCACCAGGGCATAAAATTAAGCGACTTCGGCGCAACATGAAACGGTGCATCGATTTTTCCTTCTGGTTTTTTTCCTTTTCCCCCCTCTTCCCGCTCCCTCCGGACCCCCCAGCCCGGCGCAGGAGGTGCCAGTTCGGGTGCCCCAGTGGGGTGCATCGCTGCCGGGGGGTGCAGTGGCGATGCTGGCGAGTTTTTGGTTCGTTGTCCCTCCCCCGACAGCGACCCCCCCCCTCTGCCTGTGGTGCTGCTGCCCTCCACGCTGTGAGGGTCCCAGCTTTGGGGTGACTTCTCAAGGCCAGGCACACCCCTGTGCCCCAAATGTCCCCGTGCCCTGCGGACCCCCCCGGCGCTGGAGGAGGGTGACAGCCCCGATCCCTGTCCTGGGGTGCAGCGCCCGTCGGGCAGGGGAGGTGCATCGGAAAACGCTCCGGTTCCTTCCCCCCCTCCAGCCCGTTCCTTGCCAGATGATCCAAGAGCAAAACTATCCCGGCTGCTCCGTGTGAGCGCCTTGGCACCGTCCGCAGGAGCCTTGTGACCGTGCTCCCCGTGGGCACGGCGGGGCCAGGGGGTGCTGGGTGCCACGGGGGTGCCGTGCCAGGGGGCCGGGTGATGCCACCAGCAAGATTTGTCCCCAAAGCACGAAGGTTTTGGGGCCAGGGGCTGGCGTGCTCTGTGGGATGTCACTGGGTGTCACCCCGCGGGCGCTGCCAGGTCCCTGCCATGGGGTGCAGGAGACGTTCTGCATCCCAGCTTTGCTTCCAGCCTTCCCCAGGCTGCTGGAAACGTCCCGTCCTGCCTCACCCCTGGGTCTGGAGGGCTCTGGGAGCAGCACCCTGCTTCCCGCAGCGCTGATAACGGGGTCGGGGCCAGGCTCTGAGCGTGTGCCGGGCCGTGCGGTGCCTCTACCGCGGCTCCGGCGGCTCCTGGCTCCGGCTGCGCTCTCCCTGCCCGTGGGGAAACACTCGGAGCTTTTCTGCTTCTCTTCTGGGCGGCGTGGGACGCTCCGTGCCATGGTTACGGGCGCAAACAGGGCCGCTACAGCCCGGTTATTTATATCCCCCGGCCGCCTGCTCCACCTCTCCTGAAGGGCTGCGGGGCCGAGGGACGGGGATTTATGGGACGCGCTGTTTATACAGCTGCAGGCGGAGCTGAACCTCGCGGCATGGGGAGCCTGGAGGGTGAAATGCCATCCCCGTCCCCGTCCCCGTCCCCATCCCTGCTGGAGCTGCGCTCGGGCAGTGTTGGTCCAAATCCCAAATTTCCAGCGGTGGCACAGCTGGGGGGCACGGCCTGGGCCCTGTGATGTCGCCAGGCTTTTTCAGGGAAGGGATCGGTGCCTTCCCAGAGCCCGGCCGCTCGCTCATCCCGGGCTCAGCTGTTTATCCTGCGGCGCGTGGTGTTTTCCTTCCGCTGAGTTCTCGCCGCGCTGGCACCGCCTGTGCCCCAGCCCGGGGCATCCCCGCGGGGCGAGGGCAAAGCGGGGACCAGGACAGCCCTGCCAGTGCCCGTGTCACCCCCATGCCAATCCCGGGGCTGGGGGACACGGCCTGGGAGGGCTGGGCTGTTCCACCCCCCTCCCGCTTCACGAGCTCCGAGGATCTCGGTGGCTCAGCTCATCCCAGGCTGTTTTGGGGTGCAGCCCCTCTGCCCGGGGAAGTTTTGGGGGCACTGGGAACCCACTGGTGCCCGCCTGCCCATCCAGGGAGGCCGACTTGGCCCTGCTTCCCCTGAGCTCAGCAGCTTTCCCGGCTCACCTGTTCCTCTGCCGGCTCGGGCGGCAGCAGATGGCAAAGCCCACCCTAATGAAGATTAATTGAGGAGGTTTCGCCTTCCCCGCCGCGTTTTCATTATTGTTTTGGGGAGGTTTCATTACTGCTGGGGCCGGGCTCCGCTCCTGCCGGGTGAAAGCAGCCAGAGGGTCCTGTCCCCAAGTCCAGGCTGGCAGTGACAAGTGCTGGGAGCGGGGGGAACCCCGCGGGGAGGGGGCTGGAGACGAGAATTTTATTCGGGAGGGGTGAAGCACTCGCTCAGCCTCTGCTCCCTCCATCGCCCGGGATCCTGGAGCAGGGCAGTGAGGAAACAGCGAAGCTCCCGTCCCACTCCCTCTGCCCCCTCCCCATTTCCCCGCCAGCTTTCCTGGGTTTTTCAGCTCCTCTCGGTGGGTGGGAAGAGCAGTGAATCGGGACGGGAGCCTGGCACTGCCCGTCCCCCGCGGTGTTTGATGGAGGGTTGAGGGGGGGATGTCCCCTGGGCACGGGGAGCTGCTGAGGGCAGCATTCCTGTCCGGGAGGGATGTGGGGGATGCTGGTTCCTGGCTCCCCGCGCTGCCTTCAGGCATCTGACCCTTCCCTAAGCCGCTTAAGCGCTGCCGGCAGCCGGGCCGAGGCGTTTGCCCAGGCTTTGTAAGTTAATTCCTAGCAGGTGATGTGTTCCCACAAAGTTCCTTCCCCAGCCAGCCCCGTGGGGCCTCTCACGCCTTCCCCAAATCCTATGGGATGCCGGCTGGGAGGTTTCCCCAGCCTGGTGGAGGCAGGTTTCCATCACGGCCGGCCCGGTGGGTGACCTGTGCGGCTCCAGAGTCAGGGCCACCCACAGCAGGTCCCCGCGGGCTCCGCGTGTGCCCAGGCGCCGGGGACCCCCCTCCCTGCTCGCTGGATGAGGCGAGAGGCTCAAATCTTTGCAGGCTGGGAGATTTCTGCCTTCTCTCCTGCTTCGTGCTCCGCTGCCCGTGTAATTGCCTGCTAAATCCTGCTTGGATAATCTTTGTTGCTGATGATGCACAAAGCTCGGAGCTCTGCCCTGGGCCGTGTTTTGCTCCTCAGCCCAGGGCCCGGCGCTCCCTGCCCGTGGCACGGGGGTGCCGCTCTTCCCGCTGGGAGTTAATTCCGGAACTGCTGCGTCGGAGGAAAAAAACCTCAATTAATAATTCACAGGGAGAATGAAGGAGCCGGCTCCAACCTTCTGCCTTGCAGGTGGGGGGTGCCCGGGAGAGCAGCGTCGTCCTCTGCAGCCAGGGCAGGGTGGTGGCAAGGCTGTGGCACTCCTGGCTCCTTCCTGGCTCCAGCTCTCCCTTCTCCATCTCTGCATCCAGCCCTTCTCCCACTCCCAGGAATATTTTTGCTGTCTGTCCCACCTCCAGCAGCATTTTGGGAGAAGGGAGGAGGTTTTGCTGCCCCTTTTGGGCTTTGCCACCCCCAGCCCCCTCATGCCAGGGCCAGGTTTGAGAGGCCCCGGCCCCACAGGGGGCTGTGGGGTCAGTGGGGAGGGGTCCTGGATGGTCCCACTGAGGGCACAGGGCATCGTCCCCTCTCTGTTGTGTCCCCTGGTGCCTCCCCACCGGCTCTGGGACAGTTTTCATCCCTCTGATGAGCTGGTTCTGCCCTGAAATTCCACATCAACAACACGAGGAGATGGGAGAGTGCTCCCGAGTGGGCGCCGAGCCCCCCACACCCTCTGGATCCCCCCTGATGGCCCCTGGGCATTGTCACCATGAGAACACAGTGCAGGGGGTGAGACGAGTGCCACCAGCTCGAGGACAGGGTGCCAGGGCCACCAGGGCTCGGCCAGGCCGTGCCAGTGCCACCCAGCGTGGCCGCGGGTGCCCGGAGGCCCCGGTGCCATCGCGGGGACGGAGCGGTGGCCCTTTGCTCGCCGTCACGTGGGCCGGTGGCACAAGCCCTCCGCTTTCCTTTTTTAGAATCGCTGGATCAGGGGAAAAAAATGTATTTTTGGAGGTTTCATTTGCTTCGGCTTCAGAGACGACTTTCTTTTTTTCTTTTTTTTTTTTTTTCCTAATTCCCCTCCTTATTTTAAATGGGCCAAAGCCCCTCGTGCGTGAGCCCAGCGCTCGGGGAGGAGCAGCCTCGGACCTGTTCCTGGGGACTTTTCCCCTGGCTTGACCCTTCCCAGGTGGTCCCCGTGTCGCCGGCAGGTCCCCACGGTGACAGTGATGCTGGGGACAGTCCGGAGGAGCTCTGGTCCCCTTCTTGCAGCAGCAGAACCCTCCACAGTGCGGGACCCCCCCGCCTCCCTCCCTGCCTTTAATTAAGAAGCTGCAGGGCTGCGGCAGAGCTGGCACCCAGCCCCGCGGCTGCTCCTGGGCTCCCCAAAGGCTCCATGCCACCATCTAGGGGCAAAACGCGTCCCCAGTGCCTCAGCCGTGGCCGTGGAAGGCTTGGCTGGGGGGTTCGGGCTGTGAGTGGGGGGCAGCACTGTGGGCTGGGGTCCCCTGGGTGTCCCGGTGCCCCCACTGACACTTTCTCCTTCCAGATTCCTCCTCGTCTTCAGCTGCCTGGTGCTGTCGGTCTTCTCCACCATCCAGGAGCACCAGAAACTGGCCAACCAGTGCCTCTTCATCCTGGTGAGTGCTGCAGGAGCAGGGCTGGGTGCTCGGATTTCCCCTCCACGCTTTATATCCTAAAAGAATCGGGCAAGATCAGGGGCAGAGCCCCTCTGACCCCATCCCCAGCCGGGATGTCGCTGATGATCCGATGGCAGCCGCCCTGGCACGCCGGGGGTGGCCTCGCTGTGGGTGTCGCCGTGGCTCGGGGTGGCCCATCCCACCATTGTCCCTCCGTGATCCAGCATCAACCGCTGGAAAAGGCAGGGCACGAGGGGCTAAAAAAGGCAACTTTCCCCCAAACTGTCAGAAAGAGCTGACGCAGGGAGTTCTCCCGAGTGATGGAAACTAAATTGGGAAGGTCCTTGTGACTTTCCTGCGAGTAAGCAGAACGGGGGCTTGTTTGTGCGAGAGGTAGGAGGACAATGCTGACAGCGGAGGAAAAGGACCCAGCTCGGGGCGAGGAGGAGAGCAGCGATTCTCAGACGGCCCCGACGGCTGCGGCTCCCGTCTCCCGGCCCCGATCCCCCGGGACGGCTCCGGTGGCCTTGGCGGGACACCACGCACCGCGCTCAGCCCGATTCATTTTGCCCCCCCTCCAAAACCGAGCCGCCCCACTCTGCCCTGCCCCTCACGCCCCCTTTCCCCCCTCTCCCCCCGGCAGGAATTCGTGATGATCGTGGTGTTCGGCATGGAATACATCATCCGCGTGTGGGCCGCCGGCTGCTGCTGCCGCTACCGCGGCTGGCGCGGCCGCTTCCGCTTCGCCAGGAAACCCTTCTGCGTGATAGGTACGGGGTGGGATTCGGGGGCGGCGGGATTTGGGGTAACCCGCGCACCCCCTGAGCCTCGCCGTCCCCTCAGATTTCATCGTCTTCATCGCCTCGGTGGCCGTCATCGCCGCGGGCACGCAGGGTAACATCTTCGCCACGTCCGCGCTGCGCAGCATGCGCTTCTTGCAGATCCTGCGCATGGTGCGCATGGACCGCCGCGGCGGCACCTGGAAGCTGCTGGGCTCCGTCGTCTACGCCCACAGCAAGGTGAGGAAAAGCATCCAGGTACACCCCCCCGACACGTCCCCGAGCCCGTCTGACCCGCCCCGCCCCGCAGGAGCTCATCACCGCCTGGTACATCGGCTTCCTGGTGCTCATCTTCGCCTCCTTCCTCGTGTACCTGGCGGAGAAAGACGCCAACGTCCAGTTCGCCACCTACGCCGATTCGCTGTGGTGGGGCACGGTAAGCTCGGCCCCCGCGGCGCCCCCGGCCCCGGGAGGGGACCAGGAGGGTGGGACGGGGCCGTGGTGGGGGAGCGCCCTCCAGGCCCCCCGCTGCTGTGCCCCCCGACAGGTGACCCTGACCACCATCGGCTACGGGGACAAGGCGCCGCAGACGTGGCTGGGCCGGATGCTGGCGGCCGGATTCGCCCTGCTCGGCATCTCCTTCTTCGCCCTGCCCGCCGTGAGTAGGGAGAGGGTCCTCTCTGCAAAAATAGGGGGGAAAAGGGCCAGAGCCGCCTCTGCGTGGGTCGCGGTCTGTGCCGGCACCCACGGCCCTGTCCCCTCCCGTCCCCAGGGGATCCTGGGCTCCGGCTTCGCCCTCAAAGTGCAGGAGCAGCATCGGCAGAAGCACTTTGAGAAGAGGCGGACTCCGGCGGCGAACCTGATCCAGGTAAGGCAGGGCTGGCGTGTCCCGCCCCAGCCCTTCCCGGGAATGCTCTGCTGTCCCCTCGCCTGCTCTGCCCGTCAGCAAAGCACCCGGCCCCACGTCCTACACGGAGATCCTTTGGGTTGGTCGCTGCCTGTGGGGGCCAGGACGGATGGAAGGGTCCGGGGGGGGGTTCTCCCATCCCGACTGATCCCGATTCCCGGGAATCTCGCTCCCGTGCAGGCTGCCTGGCGCCTGTACTCCACGGATGTCAGCCGGGTGTACCTGACGGCCACGTGGTGTTACTACGACAGCCTCCTGCCCGCCCTCAGGTAGGCGGGAGGGGGTGAGGGCTGGGGGCTCCCGGGGGTCCCTGTGGGGATGAACAGCCTGGGAAACCAGGAGGGAGCTTGTGGAATCCCCGGGGACCCCGTGGGGTCGAGCAGCACCGGAACCTTCCCAGGACGGGAGCCCAGCACAGCGCCTGCTGAAGGACCCTCCTCCATCCTCATCATCCTCACAGCGCCCAGCTCCCATCCCATCCCCTCTCACCCCATCCATAGCCTTCCTCCAGCACCACAGGGAGCAGGATGGTGCCTCCGGCCTCCACGGCTGTGCCGGTGGAGCTGCAGCTGGACAGGAGCAGGTTCCAGCTGTGGGCTCAGCTGGACACGGGGGGATCCAGTGGGAGCCCCATGTCCTGCTCCTGCAGAGTGTCCCTCCCGTGACCCAGGGATGTCGCCACTGTGGGTGGATCAAAGGCTTTCCAAAGGTTTTCCAGACCTCTCTTCCAGACCCTCAGGGTTTGCCACATCCCTGTCGCATCCCTGCCCTCCAGCCTTGCCCCGCCTGCGTGTCCTGCCCTGCTCTGGCCGTGTGACAAACTCATCCTTCTGTCCCACTCTTTATTTTTCCAAAGGCAGGGCTCTTAACAGCCGCGACACCGAGTCCCGACTTCCCGAGCATCACCCCAGACCCTGGGGATCACTGGGGGCTCTGCTGACCCTCCTGCTGTGCCAGGAGCCGTTTTCCCTGCAGTGAAATTCACACAGAGCCAGATTCGATCCCTGCTGGATAGGAGCTTTCTCCTCCTGGCTGCTCCAGCAGCGCCCAGGATCTGATGGTGACAGGTCCCCATGTCCCCACCCCGTCCCAGGTTTGTCCTGCTTGTCCTTGCCTGATCCATCCCTCTCAGCACGTCCAACCCCTCCCTCTGTGGAACCCTGTCCCAGGAGCCCTCCCCAGGCCCATCACCCCCAATTAAGAAACCGTCTTTTGAACAAAAATGCTGATTTTATTTTTTCTTCTTTTGTTCTGATTTTGCTTTGCTTCGCGCTCAGGAGGACCCGGCGCTGCTCAGCCTTGCTGTGCTCCTTTCGTTTGCTTCAGAAATTTTAATTTCTCCCCATTTTTATTTCACCCCGACCTCAGAGAGCTGGTCCTTATGTTTGAGCATTTGCACCTGGTTCGCAACGGAGGATTTAGGAATTCAGAGGTGAAAAAATGGCCCGACAGAGCCCCACCGCCCTATCACTCCTTCACCCCTGCCCAGAAAAGCTTCAGCCTGGCCGTGTGCTCAGGGGAAAGGTAGGAGGGGGCAGCCCCCGTGTTCTCCCTCCTCTCTGCTCTGTCTCCTCTGTGTCCTCCTGAGATGTCACTGTCACTGCCAGACCGGACCCCGAGGTGCCACCACCCCAAACTGGCCCCGCTCCCCGCTGGTGCTGGGCATCCCTCATGCTCCTGATGCTGCTCCCAGCTCTACTCCAGCTCCAGGAGGGGCAGATTTGATCCAGAGGGACACTCTGGGCTGTTGTACCTTCGTGAGGTCACTTTGCTGCCCTATTTACGTGGCCTTGACCCCGGGATGTGGCACAGGGTAACCGAGCGTGGCAGGAAATCCCTTGGCAAGGGCAGAGGTGCCATCCCGGCGGGATGGAGCCGTGTGGCCGCGCTCCAGAGCCTGAGAAGGAGCAAATCCCAGAGCCTGGGGCTGGGAAGGGCTCCCGGTGCCCATGACGAGAGAAGAGAGGGGTTGAGCCCTGCTGCAGGTGACAGCTGCTCTGCACCTTGTCCCTTGTCCCCTCTGCCTGAAGAGGAGATCCCAGCGTGCCACCGCCGTTGGCCACCCCCCAGGACATCGGGCCAGCGCCAGGGTTAGGTGGGGAGAGGCCTCGTGCCTCAGTTTCCCCCGTGACGCCACATCAGCAGGGCTGAGGTTGCAGGTGTGGGGCCGAGCGGCACCTGCTCCTCCAGGTGAGTTGGGGGCTTGGGGGGCTCCTCCCTGGGCTCGCTGACCAACCAGGAACTGGCAGGGGAAGGACCAAACTCCCCTCGGGAGCCCGAGCCCGCCCATCTCCCCCGCGAGCATCACCTCTCATAACATCTCATCTTCTCTCTCTCCTTCCTCTCCTCTCCCGCTCACCGTCCTCCTCCTCTCCATCCCTCCCCCCAACCCCGCCGTGCCCCCACTCCCCCCAAGCTGGAATGAGGAGGACGCGCAGCCCCACAAGTGTTTACGCCTCAGGTAACGCTCGCCCCCGGCCGCGGGCCCGGGGCCGCAGAGCCCGGCGGGGTTTGCGGGGCCACCACGGTCCCTCCGCTCGGGGACCGTCCCCAGACCCTTCTGGCAGAGCCGAGAAGCCTCACAGGTGTTTATGCAGGACCTACACAAACATCCTGCCCTCCCGGCGGAGGCGGGGCCGTCGCAGCCCCCGGTGGCGCTCCGGGGAACGGGAACGCGGAGCCCCGGGACGCTCCGCTCCCGCCGGCCGTGGCTGACTCTGTTTTCTCCTGTGTCTCTGCCCTGCCCCTCCAGCCCCATCTTTAGTGGTAAGAGGAGGCTCTTGCAGACGTGGGGCACGTGGAGACGGAGGTACCGTGTCCTGCCTGTCCCGCCGGAGAGCGGCACCGGGAATCCCGGGATGCATGGATGCGCTCCCTGCCTGGGTGCCTGCAGCATGGGGAGGGCTGGGGGCTGGGGCACAGGGGGTGGAGGCTGAACTGGGGGGTCCCTCCGCAGGGCAGGGGGGCTGTGCATGGCCTGGGCTGAGCTGGCTGTCCCCGCTGTCCCCCACCGCCTCAGTTTCTCCATTGCAGCGTGGATGAGCACGGGCTGCTGGCAACAACCTCCGGCACTCGCATAAATCTCATCAATCCCATCCCACCTGCGTGCTGCTGCCCGATTCCCGGGACACAGCCCTTCCCACCCTCTGGCACAGCCGCTGGATGTGTGGGATGTGTGGCAGCCCCCCTGGCTGCACGGGGAAGGGCTGGGAGCCCCGTGCCCTGCCTGGACCCTGCCTGGACCCTGCCTGCATCCCTGCCTTGCACCGTGACTCCTCTCCCAGGAAATCCAGGAGTCTTCCCAAGCGCCGGGATTCCATGGAGCCTGTCCTGCAGCGGCTGTGGGATTCGCTCCGTGTCCTCTCGTGCTTTGGGGTCCTTCCCTGTGTGTCCTTTTGAGCTGTGTTTGGGGTCTCTCCTCATGCACGAGGCAGCGTCACGTGGGGGTTTTGTGTAGGTCCTGCATAAACAATGCCTGGTGTTTCCCCTCAACCCAAAATTGCAGCTGGGTTTGGGAGCAGAACTCGGGTTAGGGCAGGAGCAGAGCCTGGATTGGGAGGTGCAGCCTGGAGGAGGAGGAGGAGGATGAAGCGGGTTTGGACACCCTGTGCCAGCAGGGACGGAGCAGGAGCAGAGCTCTGCTCAGCTCAGAGGTGGCTCTGCCGCGTGTCCCCTGCTACCACACCCGTCTGTCCCCGCTCTCCTTCTCTGTCACCTCCTTTCTGTGCTCTTTGGGACCAAAAAAAGGGGTTTAAAGGAGCAAGCCCAGAGCTGCCCCTGCAGGAACCGCCTGCTCCTGGCCTGGCTCGTGCCCATCACCTGCCGGGGGCTCTCTGTGAGCTCAGCACGGCCACCCCCACTTCACCCCAGGGATCCCCCCGTCCCTGTCCCCGTCCCCACGGCCCTGACGCCGCCCTCCCGCTGTCCGCACGCAGCAACAAGATGGGCATCAAGGAGCGGATCCGGCTGGGCAGCTCCCAGCGCCAGGGCAGCCGCGGCCGGCAGCAGCACCTGGGGCCGCCCCTGCACCGCTCCCCCAGCACCGAGGACGTCTCCGAGGCCTCCAGCCCCACCAAGGTGCAGAAAAGCTGGAGCTTCAACGACCGCACCCGATTCCGAGCGTCCCTGAGGCTCAAGCCGCGGACCCCGGCTGAGGGTGAGCCCCTGAGTGGGGGGTCTGGGGGACATTGGGGGGCTGCAGGGTTGGGGACAGCCCTGGGGGTCTGCCATGCACCCGCTCTTGGCACCCACAGCCGACTGCCCGCCGGAGGACAGCGGCGAGGAGAGGAGCTCCCCCTGCGACCTGACCTTCGAGGACATCATGCCGGCAGTGAAGACCCTCATCCGGGCCGTCAGGTGAGGCTGTCCCCTCCCGTGTCCCCCAGCGTGCACAGGGTCCCCCCGAGCACCCCGTTCCTGCCTCCAGCCCGGCTGTCCCTGCAGGATCCTGAAGTTCCTGGTGGCCAAGAGGAAGTTCAAGGAGACCTTGCGTCCTTACGACGTCAAGGATGTCATCGAGCAGTACTCGGCCGGACACCTGGACATGCTGGGCAGGATCAAGAGCCTGCAGACGCGGTGAGGTGCCTTGCAGGTGACCCTGGGGGTTCTCCCACGTTCCCAGAGCTCCATCCCCGGCTGGCTCCCGAGCCCTAGGGAGTGACGGATGGGCCCTGCCCTTTCCCTCCCTGCCAGCGTGGACCAGATCGTGGGCAGGGATCGGGCGCTCCCTGCGGACAGGAAGGTGCGGGAGAAGGGGGAGAAGCCGGCGCTGGAGGCGGAGCTGGTGGACGAGCTCAGCATGATGGGGCGCGTGGTCAAAGTGGAGCGGCAGGTCAGGAGGGGACACCCCGCGAATGTCGCCGTCCCTTTGGAGGGGGAGCCGCGGGGAGGGGCCCGGCTCAGCCCCGCCCTGCGCCCCTTGCAGGTGCAATCCATCGAGCACAAGCTGGACCTGCTGCTCGGCCTCTACTCCCAGTGCCTCCGCAAGGGCTCCACGAACTCCTTCAGCCTGGCCGCGGTGCGGGTGCCGCCCGGCGAGCCCGACATCACCTCCGACTACCACAGCCCCGTGGACCACGAGGACATCTCGGCGTCCGCCCAAACCCTCAGCATCTCCAGGTCGGCCAGCGCCAACATGGACTGAGCAGGAGGCAGCGGGATGGATCCCGCCCGCCTGGGATGGGGCGCTGGGAGCGGCGTGGCATTGTCCCTCGCTGTCCCTCGCTGTCACTCACTGTCCTCGCCGTGTTACTTGAACGAAGTCTTCCTTCGTGGGGACACGGCTGCAGCGAGGTGCCTGTGGCGCTGTGGCATGGCCAGCCCACGCTCCTGGGATGCTCCTGGGATGCTCCTGGGATGTTCCTGGGATCCTCCTGGGATGCTCCTGGCTTCCTGTGGGATGGCACCCCCCCCAGCCCGGGGGTCCTGGGTGCTGCCCAGCTGTGGTGGGGATGCTCCGGGCTGGCCCCATCCCCTGGGGTTTGGTTTGAAACCCCAGCCCCAGCCCTCAGGACAGGTCCTGCCTGGTCCCCCAGAGCTGAGCCGGGGCCACCACCAGCTATGCAAGGTCCCATGTCCCTCCTGCTGCCAGTGCAGGGGTGTGGGGGCACGACCCAGGGTGGTTTTACCCGCGTCACTCGGGGTCCCCGGTGTGGGGAGCAGGGAGCTGTCCCCCCTCACCAGGCTGCACCTCTCCAGAAGCACAGCAGAGCCTTCTGCCTGCCCGTGCATGCTCCCAGGGCAATATATATATAGAAGATATATATATATCTATATATTTATGCAATAATGTCTTAATATGCAACACCCCTGGGAAGAGCAACCCGAGGGGACACAGGCAATAAGCAACACCCTGCCAGCTCCCAGAGCTGGACTGTGCTGCCCAGGAGGGCCCTGGAGGTCCTGAGGGCTCAGGGCCGGGGGAAAAAGCTCCACCCGAGGGTGGCCCTGGAGCCAGGAAGCTGAGCAGGGGCTGTGGGGAAGGCAGAGGTGCAGGCGCAGGCGCTGTCCCCAAGGTGAGTCCCCCTCCCTGTGTCCCAGCCCCTGCTCCTGCTTAGAGGATTCGCTCCCGGCTGGGTCCTGCGGTGCTCAGTTTGTCCTTGCCCGTGTCCCTGTCCCCTCTGTGGTCCGGAGAGCACAGGCCGGGCCCGGAGGGGCCCTGCCTGGTGGGGACAGGGCGGTGTCCTTGCATGTCACCTCCAGCAGAGCCACCACAGCTCCCACGCTGCCCAATCCCCCGCGCTGCGCCGCTCCCAGTCCTGGCGCTGGTTTCCAGTCCAGCAGCACTGGGCTGAGCCAGGCTGGGGCTGCAGCCGAGGGTCCCGGGGGGGGCTCAGTGGTGACCCCACAGTGCCGGGATCTGTCCTGGGCTGCTCCCACCGCTCCCTTCGCTGCCAGCGCCGCCCCTCTCTGGGCTTCGGGCCGTGGGATTCGCACCCCCTTTTCCCGAGCCCCCCCTGTGCCTCTGCTCCCGGCAGCGGGGACCCCCGAGCCTGCTCGTTTGCTCGCCCCGCTAGTGCATGTGGCCAGCGCGGGCCGTGCCAGAGCTGCTTGAGCCCCCCACCCTGCTCCCGCACCCCCCGGTCCCCTCCCCTCGCCCCGGGGGTGCCCGGGCTGTGGGACACGAGGGGACAGCGCTGAGCGGGTGGCCGTGGGGCGAGGTGCATGTGACAGCTTTGCCCGCAGCCGCACGCAGGAATTAACCCTTAGAACCCCCCCTCCAGGGGCTGGCTGGTCCCCGCAGCCCCCCCGAGCCAGCGGTAGTTACCTCACTTGATTAACTTATTAACTTATTTGTTTCATTAAAATTTGGAGTAGAGGCTGCCCGCCTGCTGCCGTCTCTCTCCCGGCGCTCCCGAGAGGTGGCACTCCAGCCCCGCCGCCGAGCCGCGGCCGGGGGACAGCAACGTCCGGCCGGGGGACACAAGCGTCCGGCCAGGGGACACGAATGTCCGGACTCCTCCCCGACCCCTTAAGCTGCAGCAACCCACCGAGATGGGATCGAGATCCCAGCTCCGGCTCGTTCGCCCTCCCCAGCTCCGTCCTGTGTGCCGGGGGGTGCAGGGTTGATGTCACTGCGGAGGGACCCGTGCGCTGCTTCTGGCACCTTACGGGGAAGGGTCGCTGCCCCGGGAAGGGCTGTGCCCCAGCTGCCTCTTTGGTGTGTCCCCACCCCAAATGGCGACGACGCTGCGGTGTCCCCAAGATCATCCCAGGGAGGTGAGGGTGGAGTCTCCTTCCCCAGGAGCCCCCAAACCCCTTTAGGGACAGCAAAGCTTCACCCCATCGCTGTGAGCCGGCACCCCCGGGGACAACACGTCCTCCAGCCTGCGACGTCGGGGGCTGAGGTGGCCCCTTCCCCTGCCGCTGGCTGGGGAGGAAGCCGGGGCTGGCCGCAGGTCAGTCCCTGCCTTTCCTGGCTGCCTCCTGCCAAGAAACGCGCTCCAGAACCGTCTCGGAGCCGAGAGCTGCGGGGGCAGCAGCTCCCTGCCCCGCTCACACTGGCCCCGCTGCCCCCGGAGCTGCCCCGGCTCGGGGATGGGGGTCTCGTGGGGACTCCAGCACCCCGGTTCTGCGGGGTGTGGGGTGCGATCCCTGGGGGGCTGGCTTTGAGGGGAATCCGGGACCCTGCAGCACCCCAAAAGGCACAGGGGCACTGCACCCGCCCCTCCCGGTGTTCCCAGCTGGGTGGGCGGCTTTCCCCGGTGGGTTTGGAGGGATTCAACCCTGCAACAGCGGCGTCTTCACCCTGCACCCCGTGGGGAGGGCAACTCGGCACAGCCCTTGTGAGTTCGTGGGGCATCCAGGGCACCCCATGGTGGGGGGCAACTCGGCACAGCCCTTGTGAGTTCGTGGGGCATCCAGGGCCAACCCAGCTGGGTGTGGGGTCTTCCCATGGCTCTGCGCCGTGGGAATGGGGTCCTGGGACCTTGTCCCTCACCCAGCATGGCCGGGACGGTGGCACAGGCAGGGCAGGGAGTGTGTGCCAGCCCGCGGCTCTGCCTCCCGCCGTCACATGGGCCCAAGGTGCCCCGGCAGGACTTTGTCCCCCTCCGCCTTGGCTGCCCCGCGTGCGCCGAGGCTGCCACTCCCCGGAGAGGGGACACGCGCAGCGGGGAGACGCCAGCGTCAGAGTGACACAGAGGGAGCTGTGACCTCGCAGGGCCAGCTGGCCGCCTCCCGCCGGAGCACAGCCGCAGGAACGGGGTGAGGGGATGCTCGAAACACTTGGACTGTCGTTGCTGCCGCCTCCGCGCAGCGGCTCTTATCAGCTGGCAGGGGAACAGGGTTGTTACGGGAACGGTCAGCTGCTCCCGCAGCGCCCCGCGGCGTCCTCTGAGCTGTCAGGGAGCTGGCGAGAGCACAAGGACATAGAGCAGTGGCCGGGGATGTCCTTTGTGCCAGTGGCTTTGCTTTGTTCCCTGGGGGTCTTGGGGGAATTCGTGACTCACTGTGGATTCCTACGAGTCCAGTCATGCTGGAGACAGTCGGACTCTGGGCTGGACCCAGTTCCTTCCTGCAGCGCTACAGCCTCCAGCTCCGCATTGCGTGCGCTGCCCAAGGACGCAGTCACAGGAAAAGGCCCTTCCAAGAGGGTTTGGAAGAGGGGCTCCCTGCGGATGGGCTCCGGCAGGACCCTCCTTCATGCGCCCGGAGCACCCCGGGGTCCCGGGGAGCAGGCAGCCGCCGTGCCGGGCGGGATTTGGTGCTCCCCACTTCCACACACTTCCCCGGAGTGAAGCCCACCCTGGCCGCGGCATCCCTCCGTGGGCTCGGCCAGGAGCCGGGAGCCCTCCGCCCGCGGCCCTTGGCCCGTCTCCTGCCGCCTTCCAGGAACCCCGCGGTGCTCCCGTCCTGGCTGCCGTGAGGCATCCTCGAGGAATCCTTTGGCAGCTCCGGGAGATGTTCCCGGCGAGGCAGGGACAACAGGAGCACCGAGTGGGCGGCTGACGTCCCGCAGCAGGTGCTGGTGCCGCGGGGGCACGGGGGCCTGGGGATTGGCCAAGACCCCCCCGGTCCTGGTCCCTGAGCGTGTGGCTGGGCGCTGGCAGCTGGGACAGGGGGCTGGATCCAAGTGGCACCGACTCCAAGCCCTAGGCTCGGCTGGGGTGCCCGTGTCTCGGTTGTACCCAGCTGCTCACAGCACTGGGAGGGAGAGGAATGCAGCCCCCTCCCCTCTCCACCCCTCCCTTCCCGTCCTCTCCACACACCTGGGGAATGGGGGAGCCCCCCAGGATGGACCCCCCTGCATGGAGCAGGGGGTACCAGCAAGATAGCTGGGACCCCCCATTTGTCGAGGGCAGTGCCGGGGGGCCACCGGAGGGGATCAGGAGCCGGGGACACCCCGGCCCCGCCGGGACAGAGGTGTCGCCGGGGACTCCGGGCGAGGGGGCCACAAGTTCGAGGTTCTGCTCCGCGGCCCCAGGCCCGACCCCCGCCCCGCTGCGCTCCGCCCC